>CM029131.1:13871597-13939097 GCA_016859345.1 Istiophorus platypterus | reverse complement strand
GGCAGCAAAATTGCTGCCAAACCATTGTCCTTAGTTGATATAGTGCCGTTTTTCCTGAGGTAAAGTCCCTTCGTGGCTTCGGCATGGTTTTTGCAGAACGACCTGGGTACATGTTACTGTATTTACGAGATTTAATTTAAAGGATTTTAAAAGGAAATATTCTTAAATACTCAGGTGCTCATTAGTACAAAACTCAGAATCAGAGCTGCTGTACTGAGCAGGACCAGTGACGTACCGGTCAAAGGTACCACTTTCTGGTGGCAGCTTTAGACTTTAAACGTTTTACCTGTCTGAACGCTCTGAGAAGCAGAGGAGGAAGAGGCGCATTTGGAGAAAACATTGACACATCCGGATACTGGTCCTGTCTCTAAAGACCCAAGCAAAAGTACCAATTCTTGTCCGAGCACCAGCTGGTAAGTTAACCCTACATTTTCCACCAGCCCCATCTCACTATTAATCCAGCATGGCAAGTTTTTCAAACAAAAAGTCTGAAGAGTGTTTGGTTACCAAGCAAACAAACCAAATGAGCTGACCTGAGGCGGGATCCCATCTCTATACCAGGAGTCTCTGTTTCAGAAAGGCAGAAAGGGACATTTCGGCTGAACTGAGATCAGCTGGATTTGGGCTAACGGTGCAAAGGCAGTTTATCCGGGAGGCAAAACAACACTGAGAGCTACTGCGACTAAAGGACGACGGAGATTAGCCACAAACTCAAGACTCATTCCTACACTGCGTTTAAAAACAGAAAAGGCACACGGCAAAGAACGAAGATGGGGGGGGGGGGGGGGGTTACAGACAGTAAAGCAGAGACAAAACATTTCATCTGAGAGACCAGACCAGAAGGTGAGTGGAAACTGATTTGGGGAGTGTTCTCTGCATCTTGGATATAGTTTCGTCTATAGCAGCGGGCCCAGGTCATCCCCATCGCTCTGGGTTTTGGCATCAGACTACATTCTGGGGTCGGGTCAGCGAGATGGGGGAGCAGAGCCACGCTAGGGTCGGGCATCACCTCCTGTAGGTCCACAACACCGACACTATCCCACTCCAAAATGTTTGAAGAGAGAAACCGTACAAACATAAAAAAGGAGACATTTTCAAATAGTCGTTTTTCATCGCTTCAGGAGGAAGTGCTCAACCCCTCCGTTTCTGACAAATTAAGGTGCAACTTGCGGAGAAAAATAAAATAAAAACTCATGTCCTCTATGGCAGTCTCATCAAACAGAGACAGGAGGAGCAGGTACGCGCCATCCCAGCCTCCACCCCACCGTCTTCCAGCCAGTTCTCCCGGGTCTAACGCGGTTCAGCTTGGAGGTGGAGGGAGCGGGGTCAGGGGCAGGGGCGCCCCCATCGGGTAAGGCCGTATCTGGCAGTTCGGCAGGCCGGCGGGGGGTTCAAAAGTTCAGGGGTCAGGTTAATGTACAAAGATGTGCCTCAGTAGCTCATCGGCAGATGGGCGCTGCTTGGTCTCGACAAAGATCCGTTTGAGAAACTCTCGGCAGTCGTATGACACGTGGACCGGGAGAACTGGGTTAGTGGGCTGGGTGGCGATCTTAAAGATGGCCGCCATGGCCTCGAACTCCGCCCATGGGGGCCGCTGGGTAAGCATCTCCACAACGGTGCAGCCGACACTCCTGAGGGCAAGACAACACATTAAAGTCAGGATCATAAACACAGATCAACATGTCTTTTTTTGGAGGGATGATGAGCGTCTTATTTTAAGTGGCATTACAACTTATTTCATCTGGCAGAATCTAGACTTAATACGGTTTCGGTGCATGTTTTGTCTTTGCAGCTCTGAATTTGATTCAAGCCAATGAAAGAGGTGTGGTTAAATCCAGGCTTCACCACCGCAATTTATTCCACTGTATATCATGAGATAAAGACACACTTTTATACTTTTTCCTAGAGAAAAAGAGCATTTCACACACCAACTATCTACCATACTAAGGCTGGCCGTTGTTGAGTCATTCATCTATTAACTGAAACGACGAGGACGGGTTTGGAAAAAAATCTGGAAATCCATCCGAGGCTGGGACGTGCGCGGTCTCACCAGATGTCGGCCTTCCTGCCGTAGCCCTCTCCACTGATCACTTCCGGGCTCATCCAGTAGGGGGTGCCAGTCACCGACTTGATGCCTGTTCCTGACAGACAGATGGTCTGAAGCCGCCGGCTGGCCCCAAAGTCTCCCAGCTTCACGTTACCCACTGAGTCACGAAGGATATTGGCCCCTGAACAGAGAGAAAGGAAGAGAGTTGTCTTAGGTCAGATACACTGACCTACTTTTGGACAGAACTGGGTTTCTTTTGTCCAAATAATCCAAATTAAAACAGTGCACCTCACCTTTGATGTCTCTGTGGACGATCATGTTGCTGTGCAGGTAGGAGACCCCCTCCAGGATCTGCCGGGTGTAACGGCGTGTCACGTTTTCCGTCAGCGCTCCGTACGATTTCAGCTGGTCCTTAATGGAGCCCTGATCGACGCAAACGTGGAAAATAAAGGCCAACAAAGATCATACTTTTCTTTTTCGTGTGATGCAATTGCATGAAAAGCAAATATTAGTGACTATATCCTCAAGATTTCTTTCTTTCTTTTTTTCCTCACACATATCAATATCATCTTAAAGGCAAAATGTGCCCAAGTCCGGCTTTGATATAAACTATAGCCATATTGAAATGTGATCCCTCCTTAGTATCCACATTAACTGAACTTCACAGTGCAAAATAAGTGTGTGAATGAGCTCTCACGCCGGGCATGTACTCCATGAAAATGGAGAGCGTCCGCTCCATCGTGTCCCGCAGGCAGCCGTAGTACTGCACGATTCGCTCATGACACAGGTTCTTCAGAAGCTGAATCTCACACTCCAACGCGCTCACCTCCTAAAGGACAATGAAAATCATCACAAACAATAAGCCCTCTCTGCCACGCCCATAACATGCCATCAACCAGGGATGCACAGTCACAGAGAAGCTTCTCACCTTGCTGGTCTCCGGACTCTCCGGGTCAAACTGGACCTGTTTGACTGCCAGCTCCCGTCCAGTATCGGCGTCGTAACAGAGGAAAACCCGTCCAAAGGCGCCCTGACCCAGAAGCTTTCCCAGCCGCCAGTTGGTTGGAGCACGTGGTGCTGGAGGCAAATGTCAGATGTAGTTAAGTCACAGGGAAGAAAGAAAAATGGCCAGAAGCCTTGTGCACCTGTTGCACTAGCAGATAAAACCAGCATTGAGACTCACAGCGGCTGGGCGGACTGATGTCCATGACGGAGAGGGTGGGAGCAGTGGTCGGATTGTGGTTGGGCTCAATGTCGCTGCCCCTCCGCGGCCTTCTGGCGGGGCCCGGGGCCTCTTCCAGGTCGGGGGTGAAGACACTGCTGCCGCTGCTGGTGCTGGGCGATTGCTCGGTCGGACTGAAGCTGACCGGCGAGCGGAAGCTGTGAACCTGCGTTCGCCGAGCCCTAGGGAAGGTCTTCCTCCCTGCCATGTAGAGGAAGAGGAGAGACAAAGATGAAGAAACCTTATTTTTTTATCTAAAAAGTCATATAATTTTAGTGTCAAAAAGAAGAACTGCCCACCGTCACTGTAGTCTTGAAGGCCAAAAGGAATGCCATATCGTCGAGGATATGTCCCCCCTTTCCCCGACTTCTCAAACACTGGGATGTCGTACTCTGCAGAGGAAGAGGACGACAGCGATGAAGAAACCACAACAACACAGTTTATGATAATTGGCATGAAGAGTAGTGACAATCGGCAGCCACAGGTGGAATTTGAGTGTTTTTTTTGGTGTTTTAAATTGTGATCAGCACCAGTGTAAGACTTAGTCTTAAGCAAACAGGAAACCTAACTTTTAAGTCTATATCTGTGTGTGTGTGTGTGTGTGTATATATATATATATATATATATATATATATATATATACACACACACACACACACACACACACACACACACACACATATATATATAAATAAAATGCACGTGTTAGTCATTTCCCCTTTCCTTTCCGTTGAACTTTCTCTGCTTCTGTAAGATGTTTTTATTCTATGCCTGAAGCCTTTGTATCACAGTCATCGTATTGCTGCTCCTGATGGTGCCGCACGCACGCACGCACGCACGCACGCACACACCTTACCTGGAAAGTCCTGGTGGTTGTCTGGGTAGCTCTGTGCTCTGGGCATCCTGGACTTCGGGTAGTCACTGCATGAACACGCAACAAACAAGTGTCCAACTTTATCCTTTATTTCATTATTTGCTGTGTTGTTCCACATTAAAAGTCATCTATCCATATTTGCTAGGCAGTTTAAATGTGTGTGTACTTTAGACTTGTTTTACATTGCAGAGCTTTATTATGCAAGAAAAATTAAAGAGCAGCCGTAGACAATGGTAGGGCCTGGTTCCCCAGGGTCCCTGAGTGCACTGTTGTATGGTTAAAATCCTTATTTCCTGACCTGTCCAGCGGGCTGTCTAAGGAGGGACAACTTCCTGAAGCCGAGTTCTCCGGACTGCTCATGGACAGCGGGTCCAACATCTGAAGAAAACACAGACACTCAGAGAGAGAATCTCACATAATAGCAGATACCCTTGAAAAACCCCATTTTTCATGTATTTATCTTTCTTGGATGGATCTGATCATTTAAAATCCATCAGCTGCCCACAAGGGACCTCCACTGCCTGTCCACTGCCTGTCCACTGCTTGCACTCGGAACGAATTTATTCCTGATTGGAATGAATCAGGCATTTGACACCTCCTCCGCCCAAAAAAATTCAGTCGCTGCACTGGAGAAGAGGAGGTCCCAAATAACTCTAATGAATTACTAAAAGTTACAATGTTCAGCTTTGAAGGGCTAAAGTAAAAGGCCATGGTGATTCAGAGACTCAGCGGCTGGTGGGTCCTTTAGCAGCCAAACACACATCTCCACTACCTCTGAATAAAGGATGGTTCTTGATTGAGTGGCTGAAAGTCAAACCTCAAAGCCATTATAACATGTTGGAAATGACAGTTGCTTTTTTAAATGTACAACACTGCACACTGTGTGTCATTTTTCATTTCTGAAAACCAAACGCCGATCAAACATGAGGATCTTTTGGCACATTTCAGCTCGGCAGAAAGAACCAATGCAAGCTGATCACGTCGGCGCGTCAAGACATCCCGGCTCTTCCTTATCGTCCCTAGGAAACATTAAAGCCGACACTCCTGGGTGGGGCTACCTGGTCCATGCTCTCGGGAATGAACTCCCCCTCGCTGTTGATGCTGGTGAAGGAGCCGTTCCTCGCCACCTGCTGGAGAGCGTCGGGAATGTATCCTGGAGGAGGAGAGCTACGATCCGTTGAATGGGAACCTGAGGTTGGTCGAAGAGTGGGAACCACGGTAAAGAGAAGCATATGATGCTTATTTTGGACGAGCTTGTGTGAATGACACTATAATTGCAAAATAATAACCTGCATTTTGAGTTTGATGCTAATATTCAACTTTTTTATGGCCTGTGCATCTCTATTTAAAACCATTTCAGGGTAGTTGGACCGAGAGACATTATTCACCTATCAAAGCCAGCATACTCTTCTTGTCAGCAACTTTGAATCCTGTATTGTCCAGCTCCTCGTGAGAAGGCAAGAGGTCCATACTGGATGAAGAGTTCTAGAGAAGCAAAGAATGAAACCAGGCTATTAACATTTCCAAGACAAACCCTGATCCGAACAGTCCAGAGACAGCTCCTTTTTCTGCATCCCAGTCTTTAGTTTAACTTTGTGTGCCAAGAGATTCTCTTATAAATGGAGTTATAAATAAAAACTGGAAAGTGTTTTAAATAACTTTCTATATTTCCCTCCCTGTAATATTGTTTGGAATACAGAAAAAACAAACACTGTTAAACAAGACATATAAAAGCTTTTGCCTGCTAGAAACACTAAAAACATTTCTAATTGTGATACAAGGCTTGATATCATCATCTAATATGGATCAATTATAGGATACAGCTTCACATTCTGGGGGTCAATGACGTTCAAAACAGCCGACATAACACTATGTCTGGTGTGATGGTCATTATCGCAGAGTACAAATATGGTCACTTCCAATTGTTAAAACTTCTGCATAACTGTGTTAATCCCCAGCAATAAACTTGGGATTGAAATCAATAAAGGGTTTTTCCCATGATGTTTGTGAGGATCTGGGAGCTGCTGACCTGAGAGGACATCTGCAGCACCAGGAGGATCTTCAGGCTCTTCATGTGAACGCTGCGATCCAGCAGCTCCACGGCCTTGTCCAGGTCGTCCTGGGTGGTCAGCGGAATCACCAGCTGCCAAAAGAAAGTAAAAAAAAACAAACAAAAAAAAAACTAAACTGCTCTGCTGTAGATACCTGTTTTTAATACATCGCTCCATGTCAGGATTCATTTAGAATCATACAGGCCTGGGGAGTCCTGTGGCTCGTACCTCGTTGTTGGTGTAGTGAAGGTCCATCGTCTGACCAAAAGCCACTTTAGCTTTTGACCTAAGGTCATCCAGCTTGACAGGTCGAGGGAACTGCAAAATCCTACAGAGGAGAAGAAATGTCAGAGGTCGGGGTCGGAGTCGGGGGCACAGCTACAAGACAATAAAGGGAGGAACATGGTCTTAGCCTCACCTCTTCTCCCCTTTGAACTCGAACTTCACTCTGACGTCGTTCTGTTGAAAAGTTGCATAAAATTCAGCGAAAGACAAAGAGCATGTGAACAGATGAGACACCAGATGATCGAGCAGCAACAGCAGATGATTACACAAAGCGGGGGCTCTAGACTGCCAAGCAGGTCCTACAAGACCCGAGGGGGTGGGGGTGGGGGGTCACTGAGCGTCGATCTGATTTTTACATTAGTTTGCGACATTTCGGCTGAAAAAACATTAACAATTGCTCATATTTAAAGAGAAAAACCCCATAATACACAAAATTATCAAAATCTGACAACAATCAGAAAATTGTGGCAATGAACTTAAGAGAGAACTGGTGAATTTTATTGGAAGAAGCTTGACATGTTTCTAAACTTTTTCTGTGGCTGTTGCAACATTTCATCAGTTTCACATTAAAAGCCCTCTTTTCACTGGAAGGCCTTTACTTTAATAAATCTTCTGTTAATTCTTTAATAATGAGTCCAAGAAGTAAATTTGTTCTCTGACTAACATGTTTTCCCCTGAGCGGTTACCTGGTTCTTGGGCGAGGAGGCTTTGGGTTTGCCCAGGTCCGACAGGAACATGGCAGGACGGCTAGAGCGGTGCAGTTCGGCCAAGTCCTGCATGATCGAGTTCAGTGCCTCCTGCTCATCTGGGGGACAATGAGATCGCCGTTTATTTCACACAACTTACTGAACTAAGTTACTTACTAACTAAAAACTAAGCATACTAAAGAGGGGAAAAGGACAAATAATTCATCAAAACCGGAAGAACGTTACTTTGAGTGAACAAATTCCAGTTGGTCATAAAAACATCTCACTATAAAACACATAGTAAAATCTAAATATATACATTTAAAAGGCAGTTAAATCTTGGGTAAAAAAGAACATATACTATGTTTATTTCTACATAAGTTTGGTGTATGAATCTTAATTTCTAGGGTGAATCTGATTGTCTACAGCTCTTTTTTGCAAATTCTAAATCCTCAAAATCCTAAAATAACTAAAAAGAATTACTTTTTACTAGTCTTTCCAGACCTGCAGCGGTAACACGTTATATGCATACAAGCACATAACACAAGGGATTATTGTGAGGTAAAGATGTCAAAGAAACATTTTTTCAGAGAGAAGGCACATTCCTCCGGTTGTAGGTTTGACAAAAGACAAAGTTGGCTTAAAGCCAAACAGTAAGGCTGTCTTAACACACACACACACACACACACACACACACACACACACACACACACACACACACACACACACACACACACACACACACACACACACACACACACATACATACCCATCATCATGGCACGGCGATTGACCCAGGAGGCCAGGAAAGAGGACTCTCCCATCAAAGGGATTCCTTTCTCCTGCAACAGCAAAAGGACAAAATAAATCCCCACGTGCAGCTGACTCAGACACAAGTTAGAGCCTAAAGCTTCCGACAGACCAGTTGAACTGTTAGCAGCGAGTCCTTCCAGAAGGCCCCCCCCCACACGCATGGCCACGATGCATGGACAGAGTAGTAATAACAACAACTGAAAATATTTCCTCTACAGTCTTTTTCATCACAACATCTGCTTAGGTGATAAAAGCGCATGTGCTCAGTTGTCGGGCTGGTGACAGCAACCTGCAAGGCAGTGGAATGGCAGACCGGAGTGTTGGTTTCCGGCCGGAATCCTTCGGTATCTGAGAAAGTCATTGCTTCTGTTGTGGCAGGTTATAAAGAAAACTGCTCACCACATTTCGCAGTGTAAAAAAGGGAAGAAGTTTCACATGCACAGTTTGGTCATTCTGTTACTGAATTACTCAACTGGTTGGTTCACAGTAAATTTATATATGACCACCATGATTTTGATCATAGGACAGTTTGGATGTACAAAGCAGTTGTCCAATGTTTTTTCCAGTACATTTATATCCTGGCTTCTATCACTTAAATGTTGCAAATCAGAAAATGATTCATGACTGTATTGGCTTTTTATATGATTTTAGCATCAGTGTGAAGATTTAACAGGTTTTTAATTCTCTACCTCATCCTAAAACTGGGGATTCCTTTTCTGGTTATCTTTTCCATTAGTGGTTTCTCCATTGCTTTTACAGAAAATTTCTTTGATTGTGATACACTCAACTGCCAGTTTATCAAATGCATGTAGCTAAAGATACGCCTGATAAGCAGCCCTGCAATAAATCCTTTCTTCATGAAGATTATACTGTTCAGCTTTTTGTTCAGAACTGAGAGGGGCTTCTAATCTAGGCTCCTTTTTGAGGCCAGAGCTCTTGGTGCTGTCTGAGTGAATCACTTTGCATTGCACTAAAAGGTTTTCCTTCTGTTGTTCTTTCAATTCCATTTACACACATTAAGTTACAATTAGTTACAGCTAGTTCAGGCCTATTAAACTGGCACACAGAGTATATTCCAATAATGAGATATCAAATTACATATCCTGTGTCTGCGGATTTTAACCAAAACAGTGATGGACAAATAGTCAGACTTTTTTTTTTTTTTTTTTTTAAATTGTAATGTAAAAGCACCACTTCACATTACAAAAGTGGTAAGAAAAACACTAAAAATAAGAGCCCTGCATCAAAAAGGCAAAAAATTATCCAACCCCCCCCCCCCAAAAAAACAGGTTTGAACCCTTCAGATTTATTACATACTACAGTTATTATTATTTTAAATCAATTTTAAACAACCGTATAAACTGTAATGCAGTGTAATTTAAATGGAGTAAAGAGGACAACAGTTTCTAATATCAACTATTCTGCTGATTATCTTTTTGATCAATAATTTGAATAAGCTCAATCTATGAAACATCCATTCCAAACACACAAAAATGTTTAGTTTACAATAATATGTGACAGAAAAAAAGCAGGAATCTGGAGAACATTTGGCATCTTTTCAACACTTGTGCTTGAAATTTGACTCGACCGGTTCCTCAGTTATCAAAATATCTGCAGATTATTTACATGTTGAAGGACTAATCTATTGATCGGCTCTAAAATGTAATAAAAATTACAACGATTCCCACTGAGGCATAGTGTGGCAGAAGTACAGTGTGGTATACACAAAAATAAATAACAAAGGCTTCACCTTAATACAACCCTGTAAGTGATGATAAAAATATTCATCAGTTGCAGCCATTCGCGTAACATCACACTGAAAACGTCAACAATCAGTAATTAATATATTCCCCAGCGTTTCCTCTGCACAATCATCCCTAGTTGTCACGATATCGTGGTTAAATGTTCGTTATTAGTGTGAAGACGCGTTGGTACCATGAGACGGAGGCTCTGCACCAGACTGCGTGAGTGAGTCTGGGAATTAAAGTCTGGACAGTCAAGATGGCCTCTGCTGATGAGGAGCTGATTGGATATTGCTGATCAGAGTCTCTGATCATCACTGATCGATCACTGTCTGCAACTGACGTCAAATCCGACTACTCCATCACGCTGGTGAGAATGGGCTGCAACATCAACATTAACCTAGCGCTTCACCGTCGTCTGACAAAACACAAAGCAAAAAAACCCCGTCCACTGTAAAACACAGTGGTGAGCTGATCGGGGCGAAGTTGACACCAACAACACTGCCACTGTTATGGCCTCCTTTGGCAGATAATTAGCTTTAAATTAACTTGCTAGCGTTAGCGGAGTACAGCTACAATTGACTAACAACTGTTGCTAGCCAATTTCGCATTGCGTGCCACGACAGAATGTGCTCGGTGACTGATCTGCCACCCTGAAATATAATCGAAAAATCAGCCAGCTGCACATTTGTGGCCGATAAAGGAAGCTAAGTGGCTAACGCTCGCCGAGAGTTCCGTGTACAGCTAGCTGTCAGGCCAGGGAAGTTGACAAGCTAAGCTAATGCTAATTCAAAGCTCTGCACGGCCGCAAGAAGCAACCGTCGAACGGACAGATGTCAGGTCCGGATCGATCCGCTTCGTCTCTGTCATCTCACCTGGGGGGCTGATGAGGTTCGTTCTCACTTCCTCATCCACAGGGCCGGTGACAGGAGCCCCGGGCCCCGCGGAGAGCCGCTGGAGGAAGCAGAAGTTTGGCAGTCCGCTCTCAACTTCACTCGAGTCCTGCTGGGCCGCGACGACGAGGCCCGACGGCTGTCAGCTTGGCCCGGTGGATCTTTTCAGGCGGAAAAATGACTGGATAACCGCTTATCCGACAAAAGTGCCTCCTGTATGTGCGGCAGCGAAGGGGCAAAGTTAACGGACAGCCCTCATTTTGTTGCAGTTTACACACTGGTTGACGGTAGCTTCGCTCGCTGTTGCCCCTACAATTGCGTCAAGCTAACGGTTGATGGGCAAACGGCTGCCGGAAGTGTGGAAATTCTGCTGGCATAATAAAAGCACGAAATGTCTCGCGGCCCGGAGGAGGGGGGGGAGCACGGTGACGCGATTCGTATTTTATGTTGGCACGTCGCAACCGGAAATGAGATTTTTCATTTTGGCATACTTGACTGCCCCCCCCAGCCTCGTTGAGGGAGTCCAACAAAAACACAACTTCTGCTGACAGAGAAATGCAGTGGCTTCCTGCATCACGATGAAACCTGTCGAATAAATACACCTGGTAGGATTTATACAGAATAAATTATGCCTATATATCCAACGGTTGGCTAGATATATAGTGGGTTATACCTGCAATTTATGTGGTCAAAAATGGCTGGATTGTTTAAGATAATCAGCCACTTGGGTGAGAGTTAGGCCAACGACAGACCAAAGTTAGAAAAAGGGATTCAGAGCGATGTATTTAGTAAGAACGAAAATGCCAAAAACGGGTTACAGTTTATACACCTAAATATATAACTAAGATAAGAATAATACATGACTAAAATGTAAAAAAAATAAAATGACCGCTGTAAAATATACGAGTCAGTGATTCTGTTTTTTTTTTTTTTTTAATTTTCTTCAAAGAGTACAATTATTAATGAAGTTACTAAATCACGAATTAAAAACATCGGCATGCATGATTTAAAAAATACCCTCTCTTTGATATAAAATTATATTGTATACAAAATCAATACCATAATGCCAGTTTCTACATAACATGCATTCACATATGAGATCAATTAACTGCTTTAATTTTTGATCAGTAAAAGGCAACTTCCTTCTCCTTCATACTTCAACCTTATTTCGAAACCCTGTCGTGGCGTCACTTCCGCTCCATATCGAATCCTCACAACATCAGGCTAAAGCTGCGCCTGGAGGCTAAAGCTGCATCTGTTGTCGGTGCATTTTCACAGTACACACAGAGGCGAAACATGTCAGACACGGTGGGATATTCACCTTACGCAGTCTTCTCTTGTTTGCCGCGTGTGCGAAATGGAAAAAAATGTCAAATCGGGGTTTCTGTGGCTGTTGCCTCGTATGTGGTTATCTAACATGCTAACTGTTAGCTCACGTAGCTCCAGGCCCAGGACTCACCGCTCACTCGCCTGCCCAGCTTAGCCGCTAGCGTCGGGTCCAGTTCCTTTTCAAAGTTCTGCCACGAAACAACAAGCTCTACCGGGCGGTTCTGAAACCGAAATGTTCGGACATGTGAGAGTCGGCGCCGGCAGAGTCAGAGAAATCAAGCCAGCAGGCCTGTTTGAAATGTGTGTGCGGCGTTGAATTGTCATGTGTTGTGTTTATTTGTTTTTGTTGTGTGTGTTTCTAATATTTTTTAGGAGACAAAACCATCCAGCCAAGACGGCGGGGACAAGAAGGACGGAGAGTACATCAAATTAAAAGTGATCGGTCAGGTGTGTATAAGTACAGGGGGATGGACGGGATTCAGTGAGATTAACGCAGGTATGTGTCGCTTTGGGCAGTAGTAACTGGTGTGTTACTTTCAAATTCTTCCGCAAATAAGAATGACTGAAAACAAGATCAAGATTTTCTGATGAATGATCCAGAAAATGTGTCGACTTGTGTGATAACTGCTACGTGAAGGCTGTGGCCCCTTCAGGCAGTGATAAGACATCGAATGAATTAGTGTCTGTTGTTGTTATTTGATATAATTGGAGCTTAAGGGCTCGAATTAAATCGGGACTTCCTGAGTAAAGGTTAATTGATGGTCTCAATGTCCAGTCATAACTACTAAACTGAATATGTTCAATCATATATATCTGATGGGCATTTTTCTTTATTTTTTATCGTAAAAACAACATATAACATGTTCAGGAGTTCATTTGCTACATGTCTCCCTTGGGAAAATAACTGAATTTTATCTTTAAGTGTAAGGAATAATGCATGATCCTGTAAATAGCATCTCAGCTTTCAGTATCTGAAATATTTTCATTTAAATCTTAGTTTCCAGTACGTCGTCGCTGCTTCCTCCTACACTTCATACGCCAATTGAATTTTTTCACAAGCGACAGAAATGCTCACTCCTCTTTGCCCCGTGCCGCCAATTCTGCCACTTCTCATCGTCTCTTTCTCTTTCTGCCCACAGGACAGCAGTGAAATCCACTTTAAGGTGAAAATGACGACACATCTAAAAAAGCTGAAGGAGTCTTACAGCCAGAGACAGGTATGAGGAGTTTATCATCCGCCATTCCCTGATAGCGAACGAGGTTTGATATCCAGTCTTAAACACAGACACAAGTAAAACCTCCCTTTAAAAAATACCAGATTTTAATTCTGACGATTTTTAGGCATTTATCAGCTGTTTTTCCTGAGATGTTCAACCCCAACAGAACCAATGGCCATTTTTTCATTTCATGTGCTGGTTTATTTCTTTTAGGGTGTCCCAGCGAGCACGCTAAGGTTTCTGTTCGAGGGACAGAGAATCGCAGATAACCAAACTCCAAAAGAGGTAAACCCGTCCCCGCTGACCTCACCATCCCTTTGTCCTTTACCTGAAATTTCTGTTGATCCTAAGTGTCACTTTTTTTTTTCCCAAAAATGCAGTTAGGTCTTAACATTTTCCTCCTTATTACTGTGTTGTATATGATATGGTAATATTGGAGCGTTTATACTTCTGCAATTTTGGCATCTTGCATTTTGAATTTTCTTGAACTGCAGAATATTAAACATTATCTTAGTAATACTGTTCTAACAAAGTACAATTAAAGGAAAAGAAATAGCACTTTTACTGTTTACAGAATCACACACACACACACACATGCAGTGGTTGTAAATAAATGGACAAATTACTGCTGTTTCATTCTATCATAAAGCAATGACATACAGAAGATTATTATAAAGGACTGATTTCTGATGAAATTAATATTTTGATACTGATGACTGTGTTTATTCCAATATTTGGAAACTTTGCTAAAGCACCCTGACTTTTGTGTTTTAATTAAAAGGAGCCCTGATATATAAACTTAAATAAACAAACCTAAATGTTACAAAATGCAGTTTAATACATGATGATAAACTCAATAAATTCTAGACATGTAATTTGGCACAAGTACGTGTTACATACCTACAGGGGGAAATTATGAGTAAAAGTGTTGTTATTGAGATTGAGAAATTAATACAGAAGAAGGATATAGAAAGAATGATAGCTGTGTGGTGTTGACTGTGTGACTAAAACACGTCTCCTCTGCTTTTTCATGTCAGCTGGGGATGGAGGACGAGGACGTCATTGAGGTCTATCAAGAACAGACTGGCGGACTTTGGAACGATTAAACCTCCAGCATTTCTAAAAAAAAAATTTTTTTTCCTTCTAATTTTGTATTTTATTTTTTATGTATGTATTTTTTGTTCAGTTTCAAACCATCTGGATCAAAACCAACTCTTATCAGGGCTTCCATGTGTGAGGGCAGGGAGGCGAACGGACTGAGGTAAGGACGAGGAAAGTGGGGACAGTGGGTCTCTGGTCGCTGAAGGGCAGGGATGCTCATGTCGTTGACCCGAGCAATAGCATTCAATAGCTTAGCATCTTGTTTTTGTTTTTTTGTTGTTGTTTTTTTGTTGTTTTTTTTTTTAATCCTGTTGCTTTGGAGTGTCAGCAAAAGCAAATAGCGGTGTCAACGAACAAGCTGCATTACAGGAATAGTTCAGCCTAATTCTAAAATGCTGTCATTATCCTCACAAACACAGTAGAGCTGCAAGACAAGTAAAGTTATCATCATTCAGTCTCACACAGCTTTGCTTCTGCTTTCTCCAAAGTGACTGTGGACATGTTTTTTAGAATCATTAAAAACTCCTGCTGTATGATTCCAGTCTTCAGAAGCCAAAAAGTTGTACTAAGGCTCCATAAATGTTCAACATTTAATTTTTTATCACTTGGATTTTTAGAAGCAGTTGTGAAAACACTGAGGATGTTTTTGGATATAATGTCATTTAAGGATCAAACTTTAGGCCTAAATTTAAACAAAAATTTATGCTGAGGATGTCCAGACATGAGGTCGTCGGTTTTGTTGAATTTTTAAGTCACCAACATAAAGTGACGCTGTCCCTCTCGCACTGGTCGGGTGTATTTGAAATTTATTGACCTACTGACCGATTGAAAATGCTTGAAGAAACAAAACCATGTTTGAGGAAACTGAAACAAAGCAGTGTCGGCTGAGCAGATGGCAGCACAATACAGTTTTTGGATGCACTGTTCCTTTAAGTTTGTTTATGGCAAAAACTGGTATCTTATATTTTCTTCTGTGCAAAAATTGAAAAAGAGTTTTGCTTGCACTCCCGTTGTTTTCCAAAGGAAACGCGGCAGGAGTTTGACGCAACAAGTCAAAGGTGCAGCTATTGGCACACGGGCGGCTCATTCCAGGCGTCTTCTGTGTTTCCATTCAGGGCATTTAACAGACAGAGGGCTCGGTCTGATGCGACATGTGCTCGCACACAGCTGGATCGCTGCTCAGCCTCTGTTACTCATCCTCAGAACCATTCGTCATGAAAAGGGGTCTGTCTCCGTAGACCTGAACAGTTTGCATTTACAGCCGCTGCGCCATGACGACATTGTAAAATCATGATGATAATTGAGCTCATAATATTTGAGATTTGAAACATTTTTTAAAAATGATAATTGTGCTTTTCTTGTATATGTTGTACTCAGTATTAGAGTGTGTTTGAATGATATGCCATATGTATCTCCAGTGTCGTCTTTTATTTATATCGGAGGGTTTGATTCTGTAATTATATACTGATACACACACACACAAAATGGAAATATTTTGCTCGCTGATAGCCACAGGGTTTAAACAGGGATGATTTTGTTCTCCAGCGGTTTGGCGAGGAATAATTGTGCAGGTAACCAGACCACTCACCTACACAGCGACGCGTTGGACTGTGGTGTCAGCGCTTGGTTTTTAAAGGCTTTCCTTCTTTGTTTTTGGCAGGAAACTCTTAATCCGTGTACTGTATGAAGTTCCTCTGAGACGGTTAAGATCATCAGCAGCCCCGACCTGAGTTACCTTTGAAATTAGCAAGGAGATGAATGAGAAACAAAGATGTTTGCATGATGGAGATGCTCAACTCCTGAGGGATGAAATAACATACAAAAAAACCCCAATACATGTTGATGTCTTGATAGTCTGGTCATTTCACTCCTTACAAATACTCAAAATGTCAGGTTAAAGCTGCAGGGCATGATGGGTAAACTACGCCTCTGGGACCCCTCTGCTGTCAGTACACAAATGCGCACTATGAATTCCGAGGCAGACCAGCTGTCTCCACTGCCAGGCGTTAGCTGCAAAAGCCTGAGGAGCAAATTTAAAGGAAGTAAATGTCCTTTTCCAAAAGAAGTGAAGCCGTGTTTCATTTCCCAGAGGTGTTCTTTTTTTATTTATATATATATATATATATAATTTTAAAATTATATATATAATTTTAAAATTATATATATAATTTTAAAATTATAATATATAATTTTAAAATTATAATATATAATATAAGTAGTGCTTTTAAAGTAAAATATTGCCTCATATGGATTTTTCCAGCCTGACCGGCTGTTCTCATGTTTCTGTTGTGCATCAGTGAAGGGCTCAGGTGAATGAGACTCCGCCCAAACACCCCCCCCCCATCCAATCCCATCCCCCCAGGCAGGAAGGGCTGCGATTTGAGCCATAACACTGATCTCAGTAAGATGAAGGGACTGTTCATAATTAGAGGAACATTGATACAGATGGTTTGAAATTCTGGAGATGAGCTTTTTGCTTTTTTTGAATAAAATATTTAAGAAAAAAACAATGTCTTGCATAATTATTATTATTAATATTATATACTCCTACCTGTTATTCTAGTATTTCTGGTAAAGGTTTTAATGTAATAATGTGCATACAGTCTAGATTCAACAAAGAAAAAGTAAAGAAATTTGACTCAATATCCAGACCAAAATACGTTATTTATTAATGAAATTTCTGGATATTGTAAAAATGTAATCAAAGTTATTAAAATGCCCCACATAGTTCATTGAATGTCAATTTTCAGATGTTGCCGGCTTTTCCTGTCAGACAGTCTAAAGCATGAAGGCAGCTGCATTAAGTCTGTTCACTGTTCAGGGGGCGAATCATTTAGTTCACATCTCAAAAAAATAGTTGAGTCAGCAGAGGCAGCCTGGGAGTTGTAGTGCTTCTGACCACAGGGGTAAATAGAGGGCAGCATGTGGCGCGTGAACAGCCGGGAGTCCGATATGAAAACAAACCCTTCACAATTGTTCGGGAGTCTCGAACGCTCGGTTGTCTCTCCCCCCGGAGCCTGGTAAACCGCCCCGACCGTCAGTCACGGCCTGCGGATGTAGTAAACTGCGCGGGCGCACCTGTTACCTCTGAGACACCTGGGTTGGGGGTTGTGGCCTCACCGGTAACCTGTAAGTACAGTAAATAACCCCAGAGACGATCATCAGGATGCTTCCCACCATCCCGACCCCTATGCCGCTCCCGACGTACTGCGAGTCAGGCGCGGGGGGCATTTTGAACTCGGGGGGGAACTCGATGGTCCGGTTGGTCGCCACCGAGGTCAGATTCCACAGGAGAGGCACAAGAGACGTGGCGGCGGCCAACAGACACAGGGCCCCGGCGGCGTGGAACGAGAGGCGGATCGGCCGGGTCTTTTCCATCCCAAAGTAGATGTTCCTCAGGGCGTAGACACCCCCAGAGTTCCCGCACAACCCCAGCAGCAGGGACAGGCCCATGAGGACCTGACCGGCCACAATTTCTGGTGGTGCGAAGGCCTCGGTCAGGCCGATGTACCTGCAGTGGAGGACTTTGAAACCGGGGGTCACCACGGCGTGGCTGTTGAAGCAGGCCCTCCAGATGCCTACCCAGGCCACGCCGGAGCTGATGACCTCCGTGTCGGACACCAGCCAAACCCTCCACTGGATGAGTCCGAAGGCCACGGCAGTGAGAGTCCAGCCCACGCAGCTCAGCCAAAGGGCGCTGAGCTGGGCGTGGGCCGTGTGAGCCAAGTAGGTCATGGGAGAGGAGCCACGGCGGAGGAACCCAGGAAGTCCTGATCCCAGCTGGGTCACAGCCAGGTGACAGGTGTCGCCTCTCTAAGCGCCATGTTGAAGCTTCAGAACCTGCACTTCACATCCCAGGAGCGAGATCTCTGCCGCTGCGACTCAGTCTTCCCCTTGTTTACCTCTCCGCCTCGCAGGCGTCCCGATGCTCTCGTCTCCTTGGTTACCTGGCAAGGTACTGGGCACCCGCAGCTCACTCTGAGGGAACAGAAACACAGACACAGGTCTTGAATGCACCTGAACCAGCTCAACAAAGACAGGAGCAGCAGGCGGCCATTGGGCCTTGGTTACCTCCTCTGCTGGGCTACTTCCTGTCCGGCGCTGGCGCAGGCTGCATGTGTTGTGGTGACATGTTGACTGATGCATGTTAAAACTGAAGCTGCCGTTTTCATGGTGGAAAGATGACACGATAAACATGAAACCAGCAGTCTGACAGGAAATGTCTCAAACAAATAAGTGTGCTGGCGTTGTGCTGTTTACTTGATGTGACCATTAAGGTTCCAGTTTCAGAGTGATGAGAGTGATTCTGAACTGCAGCTATGGTCTCCGTTTAAACTGCTTAGGAAACTTCACCATACACAGAATAGTCAGACATAAACAAGTGAAGAATATTCACATTAAGCCTTGTGACCTTCAGGGTTGATTTTTATCAGATATGAAAAATATTAGACCCACAGTCACGAGCCTAAGTGATGTGAATCAAATATGCCTGTTACGATGCAGAACCACCATGCTGGTTAATCACCTGCACAATATGAGCCATTTTTTTTAAAGATAAAGTACAAAAGTTTATTTTCTGCAAGTTGTAGAGTTGAATTATCCTTTTTAGCGCAGGCATGATAAGAAAAGGGGTAATAAATGTATGTGTTTTTATGTGCAAAGAAACCTCAGAACGTCCCGTTATTACCTGTAGCACATGACTCAAAGAGTTCAAAAAATTAACGGTCTCTTGCGATAAATGTCTTGTTAACTTTTATCATAATTCAATATCTTAATTAGATAAGAGGAAGCTTAACTAAAATCTAAAACTTTAGAATAGGAAATTAGAAAAAAAATAAGAAAATGCTTATTTATCTCTTTTTCCACAGTCTATGATGGCACATGCTGGATGTCAAAACCCTGTTCAAAAACATCCAGAGACTCAGATCTGCAATTATTTTTCATTTCATGAATTAAAAACAGACACCCTCTCTGAGTACACAGGTAAAGAGCGGTTATAAAGAGCGGGAATGGTTAAAATCAATCATGGACTGCATGTGCAGGGACGTACCTGAGCGCCGTCTGGTTGACAACCTCGTGTGCCGTCTTCGGACCCTGAGACCAGAGAACAGGCCGACAACCTCGAGCGGGAACCTTCGTTTTTAATGGGTGATGCAGCGCGGCACTTCCTCATCCCGCTCCAAGGAACCCAGACACCGCTTCCCGTCATATCTGGGGTCTGTAAATGATTGACAGTATATGGATCTGATGGAGAGGCCCAGCCTCATTGTTCCTGTAACTGACGGTAAATGTTCTTCCCGTTGCTGAGTGATTTTTAAGTTTAATAATCCAGCTCCAGGCAGAATAAGATTGATGTTGATCAATGTCCATCTGTGCATTTTTACCAGAGCAGGCTCGAATCAGGCTCAAATCAGTGTTATAGGCTAAAGAAAGAAGATTAGAAGCAACAGTTCTTGTGTAGGAGTATTATTTTATGTGTGTAAAACCTATAAACAGGCTTGTAATTCCACAATTTAATGTTTCTGCCCACATGAAACTGTCCATTTTTATAGTTGAGGCTGAAATGAAATTTGTTTTCTGACAAATCATCAGAATAAAATGGTAAAAACACTTGTGTGTGCGCGTGGAGTATAGATTTTGTACTAGAAAAAGTTTATGCGGGGGCACTGTAGCATTTACATTTTAACAAATATAAGAGTAAAAGTACGCTCCTGTAAACTGTCCGAGGGGGAACATTAGGAAACAACAGGAGCCAGAAAAAACCTCCAGCCACCTACAGTTTATCAGGCTCTGCCTTGAGGGAACAATCACCGAGTAATGTGCACAGAGGTCTTCCCTTTATGTGCAGTGACGAGGAACAACAGTATGTAGTGTTTTTTTTTTAATGTATTAATTGACTGTTTTTTTAATGTAGTATTTGACTAAAACTCACTTTGGGACATCCCTTCAGGAGGAAGCACTGGAGTGGATTTCCTCATCACGTTTCTGTAGAGGACGCAGAGCTCGGCCTCGGCCTCCTCCCCCGTAACTCAAGTCATGGCTCCGCAAGTGAGAGGAGCTCATGATAAAAGGTGCAGTATGAAGCAAAGCCAGATGGGTTTTTCTTTTCAGGGACATTGACGTCAATTCTCTACCCTAATGAAAAAAAAGAAAAAACTACACTCAAAACAAAACCCAGGAGCCTGATCCACTAAAACAGGTGCAGTAAAAGTCCAGAGGGGGTGGGGGGCTGAAAATTTCTCAGCATTTGGCTGTAAACGACACAACTATGAAAAGATGTGTGTGCACGCTGGAAGATGGAGAGATCCTGAGGAGAACTCCGCCTGTGTCCTAGAGGAAAACGTTTCAGGTGATGGTTCCGAGGTCGTCCCCGCCCCCTGCTGCCGTCCCGGGATCCGACCTGGCGACGACCTTCCCGCCTCCTCCCGCTCCACCACACCCGACCAGAGCAAACAGTTGGACGGTGATGAGGTTTGGCTGTTTCAAAGGTCACGTCCGAGACACATTTCAATCCGAGGACTGACTGTTGAATGTTTTATGCTTCAGATGTAGAGAAGCAGATGAAAAAACTGACGCAAACACAATCTGCAACACATTTGTGTTATGAATATCAACAAGCTCGTGTGTGATTCTTTCCTTTCTCGCCATTTGAAATTGTAAAAAAAACTGCATTCAAACTGTTTTCCTATTTGAGCATGTGTAGAAACTTTTAGAAATGTGTGTATTGATGGTTAATGTTTTATCAAAAAAATCCTCTTCTCATCAGGTATTTTTATCTGTAAAAAAGTTTTTTTCAATTTTTTTGAGAAAAAGAAGAGAAAATACAAATCAACTTGTTTCCAAAACCAACCTGATTTTCCTTAGTTTCTTCACAGACTGCACCGGCAGACTGTGTCACCTAGTTTCTTTTCTACAGTTCAGCTATAGAATGACAAGATAAATTTGATTTTAGCAGTGACCATGTTCGTAAGACTGTGAGCAGTAAGACGTAAAAGCAGAAGACTTGATCACCAGATCTTAATCATTTTATTGCTTTCAAGGTGGTGAACGAGCGCACTGCACACATGAAGCATGGACCATACACAGTACCCAGGGGCACACAAACGTCAGTCCATGAGGATCACAGTGGCCGGGGGCCGGGGGGGCTACAGTTGGCACGTCTTCAGATAAATGTGTTGATCGTCTCCCGGCAAACCCAGAGTAAAGTGCTAACACCAGCTGCACCTCAGCCCCTTTACTCTTCCGAATTAGAACCTCCATGCAGGTGGGAGGATTTCTCGGATGGGAGCTTTCGGCTAAAAGCGCCAAGCTTGAATGAAAACTTGCGAGGCTACAAAATCATCCCAAGTATCTATTTTTCTTTTTTAGCCATGTTCTGCTCGTACCGAGCAGAGCCAGGGAACAACATCTGTGCTGCTGGAACGAGTCAGCGCCGTCCACTTCTCAGATTCACCTCTTATTCAAGCACAACTGAAAGAGCTCTGCTCCAAAATGAGATATTCTTGGTTCGTAACGGTGACAGCTGCACTTAACCACACGAAGGAGGAGAAAAGGGCCTGAGATAGCGTCACATCTTGGTTGGATTTAACCCTAACACCGATTTATAGGGTTTTGGAATCAAACTCTGTTTCGTTTCATTAGGAAGAAACAAAAAAAATTAATGAATTTAAATAACTGGGGGAAACATTCCTCCTTTCCTCATGGCTACAATAAATAACTTGAAAATATTAGTTTCAAACTTAAAACACAGGTGACGATAATTAACAACAAATGCAGCTGCACACAGTGGTGGTGGCGGTGTGTGTGTGTGTGTGTGTGTGTGGTGGGGGGGGGGGGGGGGGCCACTTCAACATGAGCCAGAAATACAAATACTAAAAGGAGGCTGGAAACCCAGTGGAATGAAGTCACAACCAAATTTATTTGATTACGTAACTGGTTGATAGCGTACATTTGTGTACGTATATTTGGGCATCGGTCTCTATGGGGGCGTTTGGGTGCAAAACCCACACACAGTCCATCTCTGAGCATCAAACCCTCACTGCTTCTAGGCCCTAATGGAGGCGGATGGTCACCGGAGGTCAGAGGATGTGAGTGTGGGAATGAGATTATGGAACCAGCTGAGTAAGACGCTCAGGGGATGGAATCTGTTCTTCAGCTCAGGTGTAAAACCAGATCATCGCTGAAAACTTCACCCCACCCCTCAGTTTTTGGGAAACAATAAAAAAGAATTAAATAAAAGACATCCCAACTGAGTAAACAAAAGGAAGCTGTTCTTCCAGAGTGAACTGATCTTTTCTTAAAATCCTCCTTAGTTCCTGGAGCCGTCTATAGTCAGAAAAGAGCCACTCTGGAGATTATTATTATATTAGTATTAATTTTGAGAAACAATAATAAATACCACGAGGCTTGAAATCATCTCAGTTGTGAATCTGACACAATTTAACAAAGACATTAATATTAAAAATGCTACTTGCTGCACCTTCACTTGTAGCCCCCCGCCACAGTCCTGATCCAGTTTTTCTCCTGCTCAACCAGATGCTTCCTTTCTTTTTGCCCATCAGAGCAGCGGCCTCTGCTCCAGCGGCAGACTGTCCAACAAGCACTTCAGCTGCTCCTCCCCGAGCTTGATCTTGTCCTCCAGCTTGCGCTGCTCGATGATGAGAGCCGACTTCATCTTGACGAAGTGCCGGTAGTCGTCCAGGCTCGCTGCATCCAGGTGGATCTCCATGATCCCCGACACCAACCGCTCTCGACGGTCCAGGTTCTCCTTCAGCTCCTTGGCGTCTTCGTGCTGCCGCATCAGCAGCTTGCGTTTCTCTGTCAGGGTGCGCTGATGGAGCATAGATATCAGTAAGTATTCAGTACACCAGGAGGAGAGTGTGGTGGTGACCCCCCCCCCTCAGGTGACCGGGGCAGTTACCTTCTCCTCTGGCGGGGCCTCGTCCTCCAGGCTGTTGAGGGCATTTTCCACCCGGGCGAGCCGCCCCGACAACGACAGCAGCAGGCTCACCACTTTGTCCAGGTCGCCCACGAACATGCAGAACTTGTCGAGCTGGTTGGGCTGACAGAGGCGCTGCACGGTGGCCTCCACCTCACGGCCCAGGGTCTCGTTGTCCTCCACGTCCTCCTGCAGGCTCTGCCGCGCCTCCCGCAGCACCTCCAGCTTCCTCGCCAGGCTGGAGATCAGCTCTTGCTGGAGAGGACGAAGAAGACGGAGGGGATAAAACAAATGAGGGACTGAGCTCTCCACTGACAGACTAACTGATGCTGCCCGGCTGACATTTGCAGATTACCATACAATAATGATAAAACATGACAACATGTCATGTGTGTTTGTCGTGTGTGTGTGTTTCACCTTTTTACTGGCCAGGTCGACGTCCAGCTCGTCCTCAGAGTCCTGCTCCTCCAGCTGGCCCTGCATGTCCTTCATCTTGATGAGGAGCTCGGCCTTGGGAGCCGACGTGTTGTAGTAGGAGGAGCTGGGGACCAGGGAGGCCGCCGCTGATGCAGACGCCTCCTCCTCCTCCCTCCTGACGCACACACAGGAGAGAGAGCAGGGGGACGGGGTCAGTTTCAGGTGGAAGCTATGACTGCAGTGAAACCTCTGACCAGCAGAGGGCAGGCTGAGCGAGGGCTGGACAACAACCATCTCTGGGCTGTCACAGAAAACCTTTAAAACTGGCTTTAAATTGTTAATGTAGTTCATCCCTTCCCTTCATTTTGTTCTTTTACATGATCGTCATAGACCACTATGTTTTTTTTTCCATTTTCATGTTTGCATTTTTATTTTCTGACAATTTTGATTAGAGTTTACTGAAAAAGATGGGAGATATTTTCTACAATAAGCTGATGTTCTGTGGGGGTCAGAGGTCAGAGATGCCAGGAATTCAGTGTCTTGCTTCATCCAGTCAGATTGTTGAGGAGGTGGCAGGCTTGGCACCTTTAGTGCAACTTCCAGCCGTTCACTGAAGCATTTACCTTCACTGAAATGACAAAGTTCACACTGCTTTGTTTCTAAAGCTAAAAGTTGAGCTGCTCAGCTCTAATGACTCATTTTTAACCATTTTCCCACCTGTCCATGCTCCTGGGGGAGGAGGCCGGTGGCCTTGAGCTGGTGGAGGCCCTCCTCCGCTGGTGGGCTCCCCCCAGGAACTGCTCCTCTGATGGGAAGAGGCCCTCCATGAGGTCCATGGTGGTTTTCCTGCCACTCTGGTCAAGAATGTCCACCAGGGACTTGTCTTTACCCATGATGTCCCTGGCTAGCTCCTCTCTCTTGGCATCCTCTTCCGAGCGCCGAGCTCCCGTCGAGCTCAGCTCGGGGACCGGCACCGGGGCCGTCGTCGAGGCCGGACCCGGGTCCTGAGCGGCCCGGCGGGTGTAGGCGCTGAACAAGGACGAGGATGGGTGCTCTGTGGCCCCCAGGCAGGGGATGTGGGGTGCGGACTGAAGGACGCCGCAGGTCTCGCCGCTCTGGGGCAGGTAGGCCCGCCCCTCCCGGCCCACACTGCTCTCAGCGTGGACGATCCTTACAGGGACTTTCCTCGCCGGACTGTTCACATCCATCACTTCCGGATGCTGCGGCTCGTTTTCTGACCTGGACACGAAAGAGAGCTCAGCATCGAGGCCTTCTGATTCTAATCCCTCAACATCCAAAAACGTGTGATTTTGTCCAGAAGCCAGTGTTATTCTTAATAGGTATGTCATAGCAGAAATTTGTCCTTTTATATCCTGATAATGTTCTATATTCCTTTTTTTCCACAGAATTTGTTTAAATTTCTTCAAATGTAAAGACGGCATAAGCTTGAGTAATTTTTATTTAGATTAAAATGATGAAAGTATTGAGGCAAGGTAGATACAGTGCTTGGGGTGACATGACGGGCCAGTAACATACAGATGGTCTGACGACTGCACGTTAAACTCTCATTTCAGTGTTTTCTTAAATGATTTACGTTCTTATTACTCGTCTGCAGGAAGGCCTTGATTAAAACATAGATTTTGTGAACACGTCCTCACTATATTATAAGAATGAGGCACAGATTGCAGAGTGAGGAAAATAAACCAAGGAGAAAATTGGGGACGGGTCATTTCTCTAATAAACCCCAAAGCCACACGGTCGACAGCTTCCCCCTTAAGGACGGGTCGTTGGGTGGAAGTCTGACGGAAACAAGAGGTCACAGCAGCCGTTTGGCTTGAACCAAATTACTGCCTCCAGTCTGATGCATTCAACAACACGCACAATCAAACTCTTGGCTTTTAAGGCACCTACAGCTTCTGAGAGACACTCAGAATAAGCCGCTACCTATTTGATTTGAAAAAACCTCTCTCACCTGAACTCTTAATTTCAGGTGAGATAGGTTTTTTTCACGTCTGACCGTGAATCACCTGTTTCTCTTGTTACTGTCCTGCTTGTCACCGTCTCACTCTCCTTCCATGTTTCTTCTTGAACCCATTTACCTAGAGCGGGGACTCAAAGCCTCTTCTGCCAGAACAGAAGGGGAAACTTTTACGTAACGAGGGAAACCGAGGAGACCCGAGAGACCGGAGGAGACCCGAGGCGACCCGAGGCGACCCGAGGCGACCCGAGGCGCTCTGCAGCAGCTGCTTACCTGAGTGGTGAGTCATCCCGCACGGAGGCGGCCGGCGGCTCGTCCGTCAGTCTCAGTGGTGCGAACTGTGGTGAAGGAGACCGCGCTTGATCCACCGCGGGGAGAGACAGGGCGGCCGTCCAGAGGGAGGATGGGGACGGAGAGGAGGAAGGCGGCGGCAGCGGCGGCTGCTCCTTCTCCCGCTTGGTTTCTGCATCTCCCATGCTCATGTCTGGTCCGGACGTCCCGCCGAGGTGAGGGGAGCTGGCCGGGGCAGGGCCAGCGGGGGAGCCCTGGGCAGTGGCGTGGTGCTGGGTGTCAGAGCTGGGGCTGGACAGAGGCTGGGGCGCTTCTGGGTCTGCCCGGGCGCCAGCGGGGAATTCCTGGGAGGAGGCTGTGGTTTCTGGGCATAAATGGTGCCTGGGCGGGGGCAGGAGGCCCTTGGTTTGTGGAGGCTGGGCCGGGTGCTGGGAGCCAGGGTTGGGACTGAGGCTACGGTCGCCCGAGGAGAGCGCGGTGTGGGCGGGATTGGCAGCATCCGGTTTGGTCCTGTGGTCAGAGGGGCCCGGCACCGGGCTCTTGGTTCTGGGGAATGGCGAGGGCGTCTGTGGGCTGTGGTCAGGCTGGTATCGCAGCCTGCTCTCTGCCTTCCCTCTAGAGGTCGAAATAAAGACAAACTACATCCTAACCTGAGGGTAACATACTCTCAGACAGAAGGAAATAAAAACCTGACGCTTCCCACAACATAAACACAGACTGACAGAGAACGCATGACTGTAAAACCTTTTTTTGGCAAAGCTCTTGTGTATGGTTTTGCATTTTTTTGTTTTTTTGGACATTTACATATTGACTTGTGTCCCACAAGATCACAGCGATAGAGCTCAGTCATTCACAATTACTCTTTTAATGGCTAGATTTTATATTCACAAAGCCCAAGTCTGATTTTAACATCTTTACAATACACTGATTCAGTTTGTCTCTGAAACACTATTATTAGAACTAATTATTACAGGATCTGAAGAGAAATGTAGGGAAGTGTTGCACACTGGTACTCACGGATTCACTCCATGTTTACTGTGTTTTTCAATGGTACCAAACTCAAGTAGTTTTTCAGCTGCTTCTAACCATAACTCTGTTTAGAAAACAGGACTGTGGTGATTCTAGTAGATCCAAAAAAAACCTTTGGATTTTCATTCTGCAGTTCTGTGGGTTTGTCTTTGTTAGAATATAGAATTTAGGTTGACAAAACAAAATCGTTCCTTTAGGAAAATAAGGATCAGTTTTTTAAGTCTAGGAAAAGGCTGTTGACCCGGTGAGGGCCCGGCCATGTTTACCCCTCGCCTGTCGTCCTGTTGGCCCGTTTGAACCGCGGTATTGATGCTCTTGCTGTTGACTCTCAGAGCCAGAGGCTTCAGCGGTGTCACCCGGTCACAGAGTGTGTGTGAGTGTGAGTGTGTGTGTGTGTGTGTGTGTGCGCGCGCGCACACACACAGTTCAGGAAACCTGAGCCGAAAACCAAACGCAGAGGTTGGATTACACAGGAGAAAGACTGAGGTGGGGCCCGATTTAAACTCATTTCTATCATTTATTAGCATTATTATTTACCTTTTCGTCAAAACATGTTATCCAAAAACGCATTTACAAAACTTCTTTCCAGAGGAACATCCTTTGCTGTGCAAGACCTTACTGAAAGCTCATTTTTATTTCAGATTTTTAGCTCCTCTAAAGCAATTATGTAAAAATTAGTGGATAAAGTTATCATTATTTATTTTCTTTTGGAGTGTGGGAGCTTTTGATGGTCAGTTTCGGTTTCCTTGTCTCACCCACACATTTTTAAGTTTTTTATTAATTTATGTACCATCAAAGTAAAATCCCACCTGGTGGTGTGGCTGCCCTGCTGGACTTGAGGGTCCCTCCACGATGAAGGAATATTCTGAAAAATGAGAAGGTTAAATTAAGGGCTTTGCTAAATGGAGACTGTCCTCAACAGAAAATGACAGTATGAGATGACAGAAGCGTAACTTCGGTTTCTTTTCCCCGTGACCACGATTTTTTCCTAAATTTAAAACAGGAGGTTTTAGTTGCCTTAACCTAACCAAACCTTAATTGTAAGCAGCAGATCAGAACATGGCCGAGAAGTTGTGGTTCACATGGTATATGCATTAACCATTTGGCTACCAAGGTGCACCCAAATCTAGAGCAGGTTTAAGCTTCATCTCTTAATGGAAGACATCCATCTCATTTTGCATTATGTCAGCCAAGCATTCAGAAATTTAACACCCACATGATCTTGGCTCACCGGTGTATAGAAGTCTGCAGAGGGGGAAGATCTGGATCTCTCATGGATGCAGATGGCCTTCTCCTCGGCATCTGCATCTAAGATATTCTCTGCCGAGTGATACCTCCCTTGTGTCTTTGCCTCTGACGACTTCTGCTTGCTCCATGTGGCCTGGTACTCGGCAAAGGTCCCGAGCCTCTGCTGCTCTAGGAAGGCCTGCTTATGTCTGGGGCTGAGGTGGTTGGGGTCTGTGGATGGGTGAGTCTCCTCAGGCTCTCCAGACGGAGTTCTTTCTTTGAGTTTGCCGATCTCATCAAGGTCTGCATTCAAGTTTATACCCTGACTTGACTTCCGCACAGGTCTTGAGAATACCGGTTTGGCCTCAAAGAACCTCCTTCGCTCTCCAAAGGACCCTGATTGAGGCTCTACCTCCACTCCTACTTTATCTATCTTGTCAGGCTCTGAGAAGGAGTGTGTCCTTTTTGCCAAGGGGAAGCGCTTACGTCCTCTAATGCGACCATTGGAGGTTTTACCTACCGGCGCCTCTGGTCCCAGCGGCTCTAGGTCCCGTCTCTGGAATGAGGTGGCCTGAAGGACCCTGGCCTGTGCCTCTTTAAGGTGGTCCTTGTAGGTGCTGGAAAAGCAGACACCAGAAGACATAGACGTCTCTGTGGATCTCCAGTCCTCTACCTCCTCATCCCCTGCATCGCAGGTCAGGGTTGCGGCGCTTCGGCTCTTTTGCAGCTGAGCCCTTTTCTGCTGGATCTCTTTGCGGAGGGTTGTGGCGTAACGGTCGCTGCGCCGATTCGCTTTTCCACTGCTGGTGGCCATGGTGTCACCAGTATCCTGGGTTGACATGACGCCCAAGCTCATAGCAGCTGGTTGCCTCTCAGCTAGACTTCTACTCTCCTGGGCCAGGGAGTGGAGAAGCGGGGTTTTCAGAGGGGATATTCGGTGGTCTTCTTGAGGCACCCATGGGTCTTGCTGCCTTAAAAGACTGACCTTATGATCATTACTCTGATGTGTTTGAAAGTGTCTTTTCACGTCCACAGCGTGTCCTTCACCTCTCTTTGCAGGATCCTCTGGGCTGCGGCTTCGAGCATAATGGTCAGAGGTTTGGTGCTCATAATGAAGACCGTTCCCAAGATGGAAATGGCCGTTGTGCTCCTTAATTTCACTGTAAGGCATCTGGGACTGAGGTAGAGGGTACTTTGCCTTAACGTTTGTCTTCAAGGCAGTTGGGAAGCCTGGTTCATTGCTGTTTGCCCAGTGGGGCTTCTCTGTTTCCCCCCTCCGGCCCTCTGCTTTGCCCTGCCTGGCCTGGAGCTCAGCAGTCTGCCCCGTATGCTTGCTTGCCAGGCCGTAGTATCTGCTGTGTCCCCTGCTCTCCACGTTTGGGTTAGCAGCAGAAGCTGTCATGGATGCTGTGGAGTGCCGGACCTGTTTCCGGCTGAAGACATTTGTGGGCAGATCCTGGAGGCTACGATAGTAGCTTCCTACACTCTGAGCCTTGGGAGGAGGAGCTGACCTGGTCTGCAGGTATAAGGGGCTTTCGTCACTATATTGCCTCTGGTGGGCATGTGCTTGGGTGTAATCAGACTGTCTGACATCAGTGCTGGACAAGGAGAAGAGTTTGTTGGGGTGCAGCTGGGTGCGGTTGTGGTCGGCTGGGGTGTTGGGATGGAGAAAGTCTTTGGTGGGCAGGGGGTTGAAGCTACGCCTGGCCTCTGAGATTTTCTCCTGGTGAGATCGGAGGCCGTTCAGGTTGTTATTTTCAGTCAGTTTTTCAGTTGATCTGCCATGGCTCTTTGTCGGACCACTAGGCCCTTCGGGGTAGGGGAACACCTTTGTTGCAGCAAAACTGTCACTGTGCAGGGGAGGAGGTGGGGGAGGAGGAGACTGGGACTTCTTCTTCTCTGGTACCTGCCACACTGGGCCGATGCTGGGTCTTCCTGCAATGGAAACCCGAGAGGCGGGCAGCTCCTCTGCCCGTGACCCCTCCCGGCCTCCGTTCCCTAGCGTCGGATGGAGGTATCTGTGCCGTCCAGCCTGTTGAGGCCCTTCGCCGTGAAGGCCCTTGAAGAAAATGTTTTCGGTGCCGGTGCCCTTCCTACCAGATGTGCCCTGGTCATGGACAGGAGGGCTGGAGCCATTGGAGAAGCAGCTGAACCCGGAGTCCCTTTTGCCCCCTGGCCCACAGAGCGGCTCAGCGCCGCTGACGTATTTGGTCGGGGAAAGATGACACGGCGGGTGGGGATGAGAGGGACGATCTAGTCTCTCCATGTTCTTCGCTGAGCTGAACTCACTGATTAGCTGACAATGAGTGGTCTGTTCCCCTTGAGTGGATGACTCTTTGGACCTGATGTTCAGGGCCAGAAAAAACATCATGTTTGAATTTGATGAACCATAATGCTGCTTTTGGTACTAAATGCTTGAGAAATTACTTAAAATTACATAAGAAAACATCCTCTACATGAACACACTAGCACCACCTGTTCAGGCGTGAGGCGAGTAAAGGAACAAATCATATTTTCTGTATTTTCTGTTCTGCTGTCTGCAGAGAGAGGCTAAAAGACAGCGTAAGAGACTCACCTTGCTTCATGTTTTGGCTGCCAGACCGGTGTTGGGGTGGCCCCTCTCCCCGCGGGCTCCGACTCCTCTTCTGTCAGCTTGGAGGGGTGCCAGGAATGGGGCCGCGAGCCCGGATCATTCTTCCTGAAAGCCAGAGGGCAAATGGACAACTTTACACTATCATGGGGGACTATTTGACATTTAATCTTCTTCTTCTACCGTTTTTCCCAATTTACTCAGGAGAAGAAAGAGGGTAGGGTGTCGGATAGTGGCTTGTTCACCGTCTTTTCACGTGTTTCGGCTCCACAGTCATTCTCCTCCCAGAGTCCACTTTGCAGTCTATCACTTGGGGATCAGGTGTTACTTTAAACATGGTAAATATTCCTGTTTAGGCAACAAGTCCACTCATCTGCTCTCCGATAAAAGCCCCCCCCCATTCTTGCATTCTCATTTATTGCAGTTTCAAACACACATAATTCAGTCGACTGTGGGTTTTTTTTGCCCATAGTTAAAATCTCCTGATGACATGAATGATAAAATCCTTCAGGTGTCTTCAAGAGTATGGATGTGCTGGATTTGTAAATTGCAATTCAGAATTCTTAATCTCCATTTTTTCACTGTTAAATATCATGACAGAATTTAAAGTTGGTCTGTGAGCTGGACCTCAGTTACAGTCATGTGTGAATTAGGACGTATCAAATATTTTTCTGGATACTTGTGTACAAATTTCAAAGACTCCTGGCCTGTAAATCAAATTAATTTCTCATCTGCCTCTGAAATATCTCCCATATCCTGGCAAGAGCCCTCAAAACATGAGCTGATAACTGTACTATTCATGTTGCTCACGCCGAACGTGCACATACCCTTTGAAGTGGTTCTTCCTGGAGAGCACGTTGAAAAGGAAAAAAATAATTAGATGTGTTTTAATGGATCATTCAACCTGACTTTGCACAATATATAAAACGAGAGGAAAAGATGTTATATCATATTAACCTTATGACGTGCAAATGTGAGAACGTCAACAAACAATAACTGAGGTGGCTGAATAAAACACAAAGGAGCAAATTACAACTCAAGAATATTTGGGTTGGACAACTAGCACCACAATGAGGGTAATTAAAAGTGCAATAGACCACAGAGGGGGACACAGCACAATGTAAACAACGACCAAAGATGACCTAGATTCACCACAAGCTACCAGCAAACAGAACAATAACGGGGCGCGGCTGGCTGATGGTACCTCATGGAGCTTCGCAAAATCTTGGTGAGAAAGCTCCTTGCCACGCGAACTTCGGTTTCTGATGGCATTGTGCGCGGCGATACAACATCGACCATTTTAGGCCTGGTGGGCGGCGAGTGGACAGAGGAAAGGGGGAGAGCAGCAGGGGGACACATCGGCATCAAAAAACTACCAGAAGAGCAGCATTTAGTTTTATTGTTTCTGAAGCAAGACTGGGAAAGCCGGGAGTCTGCGCGCTAGACACCGGCGTTGGGCCAGGCTTAGATCCCCCCCCCCCAGCCCACCGCTGAACTTTTACTGCCAAGTAGCCCTTCATCTTTCCTTAAATCTAAACCTGTAATCCTCATACGAGCCTGCTGGTATCCTGTCTCTGGTAACCAGTGTTTTAAAAAGCTGAAATGTGACTATTCTGGACTAAATCCTTTGTCCAGGATGACGTCTAATGTCCAAGCAGAAAGGTGTTTGGTGCCTTGCCCAAGGAAACGTCTTATTGGGCGTTGGGTGGAACCTATGACCCCTCTTTTACTGTGAAGGGCTTTCCCAACAGGAGAGGAAGACAGAGCCGTCACAGCCATATGGCCCAGAGAGAGCTTAGCTGCTTAGCTTTTAGAAAAATTAGACGGACGTGAGGTGTGTCCACACGAGGGAAAATCTGCCTCCTACTGACACGACCTCCTTCCATCTGACCGATGGGTTAATCTATTTCTCTTGGCAGATACATGTGGGGAGAGGAAACTGTCAGAAGCTCTTATGCGTTGCCTTAATCGCAGGAATGCAATTTCACAACGAACCTCTCCACGTCTTTCCAAAAGCTCTTTTCTCTGATGTTTCAAATGCTGATACTTTGGGGGGGAGGGCTTTTTCCATGAGTTCCCAGGTTCAAATGTCGGAGCGAAGCGAAATCTCTCAGCGGAATGAGATTTCGGTGGCCCTGACTGAAACTTTGACCCCGCTGGGCCCTGACGTGGACGCCGCATTCCTCCCCTGAAGGAATGCGGGGAGGTATTTCCCTCCCTGCCGAGCTCTGGCTTCCAGCGGGACGCCTCTGTTGGCTGTCTCCCAGGAGCCCGAGCGATTGAACAAAGTGTCACATCTTTCTGACTCTCTGACAACACCTCACCTGACAACGCTCTGGTTTCCTTTCTGACCCTGTTTTTTTTTGCACCTAAACCCACGAACTGGTCCTGGCACTAATTTTGTCAGGGTGTTGTGGCTTTGACTTTGTGCCACAGTTTGCCCGTTATTGATTTCTATTGCTGTTTTCTACAAAAAAGTGAAGGAAACAAAAGTCAAATGTCATGATCTAACCAGTGCAACCAGTGGCTGCTTGTAATGGTTATGATCTAAAAGTTTATTGCCAAGTTGCGTCATTTTAGGTTTTTACGGACAAGAAGCAGTTGAGATGAAGAAGGAGGCAGCGCCAATCTGGAACATATATACCTAAACCTGGTCTCGGTTTTTGGTGCTCAGCATTCTGCGCTGCTTCAGACATCACTATAACGGAGTATATATTCTATGGGTTGGTAGTTTAACACTTGCCTGCGTCCTTTCCTCAGCGCCATAGCTATAAATTCACCGGCCCAATTTATAGTTTCTGTTACCGACAAACAGCCAAACGAGAACTTTCCTGCAGGTGTCGACCAATTCCCACTTTGGAGGCCTGAATGCATTTCAGTGTGATAGATGTATTGCCCCCTTTATCCCTCTGGCTATGAACCGAAGCAGTGTCCAAACCAAAACATGAGAATGCAGGAAATCTATGAAACAGAAAATGGCATCTTTCACCGGTGTTTGATCACAAATTTCCCAAACTGCTACTTTCACATGACAACCTTCCCTCCCTCTGTTTCACTGTGATGCACAAAGTGAGAGCTGCATTGCGTCCAAACAAGCCGCTGCACAATGGAAATGCAAATGTCCCTTTTTCTAAAAAGCACCGAGGCTCCATTGTCAGGGAATACAGCTGGCCTGTCACGGATATTCCACAGGGGGGAAGAGACGCCACCGTTGGCCCCCAGGAAACATGAGCGGAGCTCAGGCCGAGCTCAGCCGAGAAAACATGACACTCAAACGCAGTCATCGCATCCATCACCGGGAGGATCCGATGAAGGTGGAGAGGTGCAGCGAAAAAAAAGGAAAAAACCCCAACAAGACAGTGAGCTGGAGCAAAGATAAGACTGAGGAACAAGACTGGCTTATCTCAACGTATTAAACTGACCACAAACGCATCTGAACCTCGACCACAGCAGAGGAGTTTGGCTGGGTTTGAGCATTTTAAGTCCTCGGCCGAGGAACCAGGGGCTGGTTCCAGCACTAATCTTAAGATGTCAGCTACGTCCGTCTGACGTCTTCTCCTGAAATATGCTTCAAACAGCAGGTGGCACAGACATAGGAAGTGCTCAAGACAACAGAAAATAAAAGATAAACAAATCCCCGCCTCGTCGCAGCGTCTCTCTCTGTAGCTGATCCCTAAGAGCTTGTTTTCCTGAAACAGGTGCATGAGTGAGAGGCTTCAACCTGCTCCAGTGCAAATCAACACGTTTCAGTTCAGTTCTGTCGAAGTTGGTGTCTGTATGTGCAACAAAGAAAGAGTGAGGACAGGTTGACGCAGCAGAGCAAAGAGCATCAAACACGACTTTAGCTGGTTTTAATAGAGAAAAAATGATTTACAAACCGGTGGAAATATTCTCACTGCAAACTGACTTGCATGCAAGTCTTTTAATGAAATGAATGGAGGCGAAATGAAGCAACTTACCAACTATAGGAAACTGTTGTCTTTTTGTGTGTGTGTATATGTCCGTCCGTCCTGGTTCAAAACGGTCACGTCCACTTCACTTGTCAACAACCGACAGCTTCAAAAACACTTCAGGACACAAGAGAAAAAAAGAAAAACGACTCCCACCAGTCTGACAGAAACGAGTGCTGAGGAATCTGGCAACTCCATGACTGAAGAGCCCCCCCCCCCCCCCCCCTCGCCGCCGCCCTCCTCCTCCCCCCAGCATGAACACACACAAACACACTCCACCTTGTGCTGTGGAGGAGATTTCCTTGGGGATTAAAAAGGGGGATTTGAGAGGGGGAGGAGTAATTGTCCTGTCCCGCGTCCTTGCTCTAGTCTAGTGTTTGGACTGTAAGTGGCCAGTTGACACTGACGGGGACGTGAGGATGGCGACAGCCCACAGTTTGCCGGAAGGTCGATGGATAAAGGAACAGTATAAAGCAGTACAAAGCACCGGCAGCAGCTACACAATGTCACTATGATGTGATTTTGTCCTTAAAATCTTATTTTCAGCAGGAACATCTCAGTCTGTTTCCAGTATCTCAGGTATTTTCTAATTTAACCATTTAAGACAGATTAATTCACAATCTCTGATCATTGGACCCTTGCTATGAACACGTGTGTGTGTGTGTGTGTGTATATGCATATATATATATATATATATATATATATATATATTAAAAAAATAAATAAATAAATAAATAAATGTATATAAATGTATGTCATTCAAACAGGTTTGAAGGTGGGAAGACGATTTTTGGTTGGATGATCCTGAGGAAGCAAACATCGTAAAATCAAAACAAAATTCCAAAACAAATTTAGGGCCTCATGGTTCCAGCTTCATTTAAAGTGGTCGATTTAGCCGGATGTTGACATAACTAAGATGATCTATTATCTTTCTCGGTGAAAAACCAGAGAAAAGCAAGAGGCTGTTATGTTTGAGTTGACATTTTCATCTCAGCTCAGATTCTGACGTCGGGGATATTCCAGGGCCAACGCTGCACTTTGTCCGGTTACCAGCTCGATATCCAGGCACCTCTGTGTTTCACAGCCCTGTTTTATTTGGTTTGTTTTTCTCTGTTCCAGGTCTACTTCAGTGTCCTTGTCAGGAAACACACAACAGACAGGAATGTTTGGCCCCGGCCCACGTCTGTTTTGAGAGATACCAGCCAATGTCAGACTGTCCGGGGGGGGAGCAGATAACTGAGTGGCTCCTCTGCCATGAATTAACTCCCCCGCTTGGGGAGGAGAGGCTGCAGGTCTTATCAAATCTCAGTCCGTGGAACGAAAATCCAGCCGAAAGGTGAGCGAGATTGGGGTTGGCCACTTTACCAAAGAGGAAAAAAAAAAAAAAAAAGAAGCTTCTTTGCAACACTGGGGCCGTAGTGTAGCGTGAGAGAGGCCGGTGAACTATGGAGCCGAGCTGAATACTCCGCGTCCTCCATCTGGATTAATCGCCGACCATGTCCACCTCCTTGACGGCTGGCTCGGAAACCAGTGCTTCAACTACAGCGGCTACAACTGGGGATTAATCGATTGGGAGACTGTCAGAAAAAACACCAGTGGTGATTCTGATTATTGAGAATTAAAAAAAAAACAAACAAACAAAAAAAAACAGACAAAAGTGGTGTTTTCAGTCTCTCAGCTCCAGGATTTCCTGTTTGTCTCTGCTTCATGTTCCGGTTAAGTGAAACTCCTTGGGCTTTAGACTAGCCATATTTTTTGCAGTGTTCTTATATTTGATAGACAAAATGATTAATAATAATGAAAATAATTGTCAGTTTCAACTATTTTTACAATCGTTCCAATCAAATTTAGCTTTTCCCAGTTTTCTGGCTTTAATTCCTAAAATACTCACTCCTTGATTCATCATACTGGCCTGAGAAAGTGAACAAACCAGTGTCCTGGTTGTACAAAGATAAAGCACAGTGAGATGTTCAGATGGTGGAGATGTGCTTTACCAGTTAAAGGGCTGATGACCTCATGTTAAAGCACCACCTTTTCCTTTCCTAACCACAGACCCTATCACTCCCTGGCCTGTTCATCGCCGGCTCGCCGGTGACACGTCTTGCTGATTCACCAGCTTGTTGGCCCTGGAGCCCGGACAGGCAGTGGCAGCAGCGGCAGAGGCAGCGGCGGTGGCAGAGGCGGCGATGGCCAGCGGGGGCCGACCTCGCCGCGCTGAGCTCTAAACACAGCCACACAATAGAAAGTGCCAGTGTCATCACAGCTGGGCTTATTGGTGTGTCACTGGCTGCACCGGCAACAAAAAAAAAAAAGAAAAAGAGAAGGGAGACTAACACGTGCTGCAGAGAAAGGAACAAGCTTTGACAGAGAGTCAACCTGAAGGTGGACAACAGCTGGACCATCTGGCTCAGTCACAGAATTCACACTTGGCTTTGTTATGTATCAGAAAACCCAACTTCACAGAGTCTGCGAAAAGCTTCCGGGAGAAATTTAGCCTCTCGTACGTTATTTCATCTTTTCCCCTGTAAAATCCAGTTGTAGCGACACGTCGTTCATTCAAAAGCTCCTGAAACGTTACTGGCCGATTCCTGGGACTCGCTGCTGATTTAAGAGATTTAATGGAGCAGAAAATGCCGTCAGGGGAAAGTGGGAAAACACGTGTGTGTGTTTTGTCCGAACCGACCAGTAAACCGGACATGGAGACAACAAGTGAGCTCTGAAACGCCATGCGAGTCCAACACGGACGTTTCCGGTTCCTTCTGCACAAATGTCCGGTACCAATGAGGCTCTGAGACTTAGGTGCAGACTGGCATCCCACCGCTGCCTCTCAGAGAGTATTTTGGTGCAGATGTGGGTCCAGATGCATAATAAAAACATCTTAAAAGGATTCTCTACATGCTCTCTAGCCTGTGAATGAAAATTGTTTCTTGCTGCTCTTGTAAAGGCTGCTGAGATTCATCGTACTGTTGAGCCGCAGGTCCAAAAAAAAAAAACATTTTTTAAAAATCACTTCATGCAAACTCACATGTGAACCGTTGCAAGGGCCATGAAAATGCCTTGAAGCTGTAGTTAAATGGTCGGCTAACAGGTTTAAGGGCTGAAACGACGATTTAACACACACCCACACAAACAAATGCACATTACTTTCCTTGTAAATTCTGCAAAACCTCAAGAATCAGCTCCACACATACACAGACTCGGTTTCCCTTGAAACATCAGTTTACCTGCACAAACGTCATCATCGGCCCTTTACACACCTTCAAACAAATCCTCAGGATATTAAAGAAGACAGAAGAAATTCCTAAAGCAGTTTGTGGGGATGTTCTTTCTATATTCACAAATGATCCTGAGCTGAAAACGGATCCCTGTCTCTCAACCTTTATGTGTCATCTAGATGAAGAAAAACCCAGCGTTATCTCAGACTCACTCACTGCGTCCTGATCTAATCCCATTTGTCAGGAAACCAAATGATTGAATCAGCGGAGATGAAATAAAAAGAGGCAAACACAGGGGAAAAAAGGGAAAAAGAGAGAAAGACAGAGGAAGGCAAGAAGGAAGAGGAAATACCTGGGAGGGAAAATCTCCTAAAAACCAAACATGTCCAGAGAGAGGAAAGAACAGCAGACAGGAGCGCTCACTCTGTGCTCGTTGGAGTCGCCAAAGCCTCTGAAAACAATGGGCTCTGCTGATACGGCCTATCCCACTAAGTAGTGTCAACTCACCTAGGCAACACGGACCGTACCACTCCTCCTGCAAACAGGGGCGGACGCCCGGCCCGAGGCAGCCCTGAGGGGCGACTCAGCCACCTCTCCGAGCCGGTTTCTAGATCCCCGCTCTCGACGTGAGCCCGGCGTTCGCCCCCTAGAACCGGCTCAGGTCAGGCGTTTCCTCAGCGGGGGCCGGTCCTCTGGAACACAACGTCAGCCCACCTTTCCCTCCCAATTGACCTGACCCGCTCTGCAAAGCTGAGCCCAGGCCCATGGCTTTGCAACTAGTAATTGGATTCAGGCTTTAAGACTCTGCTGCCATGTCCCAGTGACACACGGCAGCCACCGGGTTCATTCTCCCGGAGGGGCTTAGAAAAATATTCTCACTTTTTACTGTCATTATAAGAGGATTTAGTCCCTATAAACATACATGTGAAACACACACACACACACACACGCCCCCACCCACCCACCCACCATAATGGACTCAAGCCTCCACAGGGTGGCGCCGATTCACTTTCCCAATACTCACTCTGGCGCAAGCTAGAGTAAAATGTGTATTTTTAACAGAAGTTGTGGAGCAGAGCTCAAGTGACTGGTCAAAACAAACAAAAAACAAAACATGAGCAGATGAAAATCAAACCAACGGATAAATAGTCTGATGAGGAATCAATGATTTAAGTGATTTAATTTAATTCAGCAGCTACAGATTGTTAAATGCAAATTTTCTGTTTTTCCTGTTGTTCGACAATGGACGCAGCTGTTGGTCGGCTTTTGTGTGTCGGTGATGCGCTACGGCAGAAACCTCATCACCTTAGATATTCTCATAGTGAACGTGACGCGACTTCGAGCAGATCGCCGGACAGAAACCAATGTTCCAGCGATTTCTGACAAAAAAAAAAATCCTACAGTCTCGTTTCCAGACAAACTCAGAGCTGCTTCTTCCGCACTGGAGCCAAACTGAGCATCGGAACACACCTGGTTTACGATGGAGGAGCCTCATTGGCAGGACAAGCGGCAGGTGCGAAGCAGTTACCGCGTGCCAGACACAACAAAAGACATAAACCGAAATCAAGTGTGGGAAAGAAAAATGCAAACAAATATAATGCATTGCAAACCGCGATTCAAAATTCAAATCCCATCTAACAACTCCAAGTTTCTCCTTTTGTCCGACGAACAGGCTCGAATCCAAAAGTCCTCGGTTCACAATGACACAAAACAGAGGAAAGCAGGAAGCCTCACATTCAAGGAGCTGGACAAAGAACTTATCCCTCATCAACGGCCTGAACTACAGGTAGAATAGAAAGTTTGCGCTTTGCTGTGAGAATCTTGACAGCGTTTAAAATTAACAGAGAAAAAGGAGCATGATTAAAATCGGCTGCTCTGTCAGAATCCAGCCCCTGTTCGCCGTCCTGACCCGCGGGTCCAACTGGGCTAAAGGTCGGCCCCTCCTGTCTCCCAGGACCACCGGTGGAGCGCTGCTGGTTGGAGGTGGGTGAGGCCTGGTGGGGTCAGTGTCACACCAGCTGACAGGGAGGTGTGGGGGGGGGGCGCGTCTCATTTACAGTCATTATCTAAGCTCTGAAATAACAGTGTTAGGCTGGAGCCCGACTGCCTTCACAATACCCGCTTTTGTTTTACCCCCAGGGGCAAACAAGCAGCGAGAGGCCCATGTGCAAGGCTGTCAGGCTGGGTCAGACTCAGCCCCCCCCCCCAAATAAAGGAAACTACTTGCTGCTGAAGAAACATGGTTGGAATTTACGAGTTTCAGGACACAAAGTGTTTACTAGAAACAGCAGTTGAATCAGTTCAGGCCGGATTTTGTTTGGGTATCGTTGTAGGGCTGCTTGTGTCTGGACAACATTTAAAATCCAAGAACACTCAATCCATTTTTTTTTTTGGAATAAAATCATCAAACGTGTGAACTCAGGTGTCTGCAGCGGCGGCGGTACCTTCGGACCACCAGGGTCAGGGTCCGGTGGGAGCTCTTCACCAGGCGGACGGCCTCCTGCCGGGAGCCGCTGAGGGGGACGCCATTCACGCTCACCGGCTCATCGCCGGCCTGGAGACGGGCCGCTGCCGCCACGCCACCCTCCTCCACCTGGACAAGCCACCACACATCAGACACAGGTGCAGTCTTAGGTTCCCAATACGCTCATGTTTATCTGTGTCACCATGTTTTATTTTAACCTGTTCAACAGTTTGTTCTTATGCTGCAGGTGGGTTTTCTTGCTGTTACCCAAGATCTCAGAATGAATCTAAACCCAACAGTTGACTATTAGATAGTAAACAAACAAATCAAATCCCAGAAGCGTTTGGATCAACATTCATTTCTAAGGTGGTTGTTTTCCTCAGAGAGGCTGTTTTCCCAGGAGCACCTGCGGTCGCCCGCAACCTGAGCGCTCTGATTAAAAATTAAAGTCCCGCTTCGACTGTAACCCGAGTTCGGCGGCTCCAGGTGAGCTCCCACCTGCGCCGGCGGGGCTCCGGGTCTCAAGGCGTCGCACGTTTACGCACTGGTTCGCTCTTGTCAGGGATCGGCGGGTTGAGAGAAACACCTGCCAGGGGAGGGTCCAATTCCCAAGATAAACTGACCTATTATTAAAGTTTATCATCAATGAATTCACTGAGATTAAACTGGGAACCTCGGACGGGGGTTTTATAATCTGTAGCCGGACCTGCAACATGTGCCCAGGTTAAACCGGTCTAGAGGCTTTGAAATCTGCAGCCTGACTAATTAAAACGAAGCCTGTACCGCGGTGCTGAGGGCGCGTCCGGAATCCGGAGCTCGTCCGTCTCAGGCGGCTCCTCACGTTTCACCCGTCGCTGGGCGCTGTTGTTTAAGGGGAAGTGTGTGGATGAAGCCGAACCCGTCTCCGCAGCGACAACGAGGGAACCTCGCGTTACATCCCTGTGCAGACGCGGGGTCGTTACCTTGCTGATGACCAGAGGCTCCCGGTGCTCGGTGCCCCCCCTTAGAGTGAAGCCCCAGGGCGCCCTGCCCCGGAGCGGCGCCTCCACCAGCGCCTCCTCCTCCTCCTCGTCCGCCTCCTCTTTCCTCTGCTGGCCCGGGCCCGGCCCCGGCCCCGGCCCCTTGTCCGCCCGCCGCCGCCGCCTCATCCCGCCGCCGTCCACGATGCCTCCGGCCCGGGGGGCTCCATCGACCCCCGCCCGCTCTGAGGGACTGAGCGCGGCCGAGACGCCGTCCGCTGGACACTCACCTGTTTCCTCAGTCTACGGTGACATTCAGCTCAACCTGCTGGTTGGATCAAACAACAAGGGGAGAAAGAGAGTTTATTGACCAAGTGTCCGATCGATCGATCAGAGAAGTCAGCTCCTATAATACCACCATCGAATGATAGGAGACTCGGACATTCAATAAGAACTGCATGAAAAGTTTGGATGCTTTAAAGTTTGGCTGTTACAAGTTATATCCTTTGCAAATTGAAAATCTGAGTGAGTAATAAACCTGCGATAACTGAAAGTTTCCAAACACACGACCCGAGACGCTGCTGCTACAAATCCAACATCCCGCGTTGTGTGATGAGGACGAAGCGGGCCGCGACCGAACCGACGCTGGGGCGGACGCGGCGGTTCGGCCGCTTCATCTCGGGGCTGGAGCTTTAACCGAGCGCTCCCGGGCGGACGGCTCCGTTTCTCCGCCGTTTTATCCCGTTTTGTAGCGTGTCGGGGCCTCGTCCCTCCTCCGGGGCCTCTGCGGAGCTTCTGCCGTCCCGGCCCGGCCCGACACAGCGGTCGCCCCCGTCCGGCTCCTCAACGCTCCTCGGGCCGTTTACCTTTACCGAGGTGAGGCGGCGACGTCACCACGCCCCCTGGCGGTGACGTTCTGCGTCATTGGGCTGCGTGTTGTCTTAAGGTGCTTCACGTAAACTTCTGTTTTATCAACTTCTTTTTCCCCTGTTTTCACAGGATTAGTAGGTGAATCTCTTTCTTTCTGCGACCATTTGAATATCTGAATATTACAAGTTGTTCAGTTCTTTAAAAAATGCACAGGAAATCAATGTTGAAGTTAAGACACGTTTTGATGCATTTAATCTAAAAAAGATAATTTATGATTAATAGTTATCTGAGAATAGATTATCATAACATGTGAAGTGTTTAATGTTAATGCAGTTACAGGGATTAAAATCATTTCTCTCCTCACACTGGATTGAGACGGGTTCTGTTTTCCTTATTTTTCTCTGACACAACGTCAGCTCTGAGGCCTCAGTGATATAATGAGTGTTATAATATTTCTTCTTATATTCTGTGCTGTTGCTCAGTCCCACCACTGAGGGCCAGACCCCTGATTTACATCAGTTTGTGGAACCTCAGCAGGAATCAGGTTCATGTTTTCAGGATTTTCAGGCTCCACAGTGACTGAGACTCAGTTAAAGTGATGAAGGTTTCTAGAAAATTCCGACAGACGCCGACTTGTCCCCGAACCAGACTCCAGGAGTTTGGTTGTTTAGAAATGTTTGTCTCTCTAAACCATGTGAAACTAGTTCTAGTTCTGTCTGATACGTTTCCTCATCTTCATCCTACTCTTCATCCTCTCACCAAAAAACCTTCGTTTCCTGTTTAAGTCTTGGTTTCACTCCCTGTGGTCGTCGCGGCGCAGTTTGTTTTCTCCATCTGAAGGTAAACTGAGCAGTTTTAATGTTTTACTCGTTAACGCTCCTTGTCGTTACCTGTGTTACCTGACGTTAGAGCCGTTGTAGTGTTGCTCTGCTGTTATTGTAACGTTAATACAACGTTATTGAGACAACAGTGGTGGGAAGTAACTGAGTACATTTACTCAGGTACAGTTCTGAGGTTCAGGTGTAGTCACTGGTCACTTTTCAGCCTCAGACTGTGGATTAAAAACCCACGATGAGAAGTTAAAACATTATTAAAGGCTGAACGGCAGCATTTTGACCTGTGACTCAGTAGGTGCCATTAGCTCATTGACTGATGGGAATTAATGAGGTAGAAGATGATCAGTTGGACACTGTCTCTGTCTGACTGATAATTAATGTCAATAACTAGAGTCCTTGACACGAAACTGTGGGCAGTGATGAGGAATTTACAGACCCATAAAAGTTATTATTTCTGATGAAATAATCTCTTAGACCTGCAACAAATGTTTTACAGATGGAAAATAACCTGCAAATATTTTGTTAATCATTCAGAAAGTCACTTTTCAAGCAATGAAGATTTGCTCCTTTTCTTTGTTTGACGTGACTGTAAACTGAATGTTTTTGGGTCTTTGGTCGTTGTTCCGATACAAGACCTTTGAAGACGTCACCTCGGACTCTGAGAAACAGCTCAAAGATCTTTGTAGATGTTTTTATTTCCAGTGACAGTGAAGTGATTGAACGTTGTAATACTGGAGCTTTGAGGTGAGATGAGCTCAGTCCCAGTCGTCATGTCAGAGATAATCAGCTGTAGCTTGTTTCATAGAGTCGTTTTCCACAGGGACTGTGTCAGAGAAAACCAGTGGATCTCAGTCCTCCTGTGGGTCAGTGGAGGTAAATGGTGTCTGAGCATCCTGTGTGCTGGGCTGCTCTTCACAGCGCCATCTAGTGGACTGATGGTGGAAGAACAGCAGCTGATGCAGCTCCCTCTGCCTCACACTGTATCTGACTTCAACTGACACGACATGAACCAGAAAAGAGGAGCCGACCAGTGGAGGAGCAGCTGATATTGTTAGAGGAGAAATGATGTAAAGGAGGATTTCAGTTGATGTGCAGATGAATGACTTGTGTTTCTTCTCCACATGAAGGTAGAAAGTGTGTGTGAGCTGATGTGGATGTGAATTCAGCAGTATGAGTGAGTGTGAGGACAGAGAGGAGGGAGCCCCTCCCTCTAAAACTGCTCTGTGGGGGGGCCATGAGAACCACACCAAAGCTCAGAGGTGAGATGAGGATCTCTAACTGACCATGACTCTTCTCCATGTCAGAGCTCAGCACTCAGATCACTGCACCATCATTATTCACACTCAAAGCTGCATCTGTGTTGTGTTGAAGCCCAGAGTAGCAGAGGAGACCAGACTCTCCTGGACCTGGACCTGGACCCAGTTATGTGAAGCGCGACTGTTCAATGTAACATCCTCTTAAATCCAGACAATCTGCTGATGGAAGGTAAGAACTTAAAACTGTCAGAAAAACATTTCACTGGAAAAAGTTATTTGTTGTGTTTATTAAGAGACTGAACATATTTTTCACCAGTTTTTATCCAACATGCATATTTATCAGTTCTGGTTTTGTTTCAGGATCCAGAGAACAGACCGTCCTAAACCCAGTTGTCTCTCTTTACAGAGTGACAGGACATACAGTTCATATTTCCATTCACTTTCAGAGAGCTGAATGTGCTGAAAGAGAAAAAGTTCAGCTTGATGGGATTTGTTCATCACTTCTTTCCCGAAACCAAAGAAGCAGGACTCTTTAGGTTTGAACGGTTCCAGGTCGTGTTCATCTTTGACCGTCTGGACGAGTCTCGATTTCCTCCGGACTTCAACAGTCAGATCCTGACTGATGTCACAGAGTCCAGCTCAGTGGACGTGCTGCTGACAAACCTCATCAGGGGGAACCTGCTTCCCTCTGCTCGTCTCTGGATAACCACACGACCTGCAGCAGCCAATCAGATCCCTACTGACTGTGTTGACATAGTGACAGAGGTCAGAGGGTTCACTGACCCACAGAAGGTCGAGTACTTCAGGAAGATATTCAGAGATGAGGAGAAGGCCAACAGGATCATCTCCCACATCAAGACATCACAAAGCCTCCACATCATGTGCCACATCCCAGTCTTCTGCTGGATCACTGCTACAGTTCTGGAGGATGTGTTGAGAACCAGAAAGGGAGGAGAGCTGCCCAAGACCCTGACTGAGATGTACATTTACTTCCTGGTGGTTCAGTCCAAACAGAAGTACGTCAAGTTTGATGGAGGAGCTGGTACAGATTCACACTGGAGTCCAGAGAGCAGGAAGATGATTGAGGCTCTGGGAAAACTGGCTTATGAGCATTTGCAGAAAGGAAACCTGATCTTCTATGAATCAGACCTGACAGAGTGTGGCATCGATATCAGAGCAGCCTCCATGTACTCAGGAGTGTTCACTCAGATCTTTAAAGAGGAGAGAGGGCTGTACCTGGACCAGGTGTTCTGCTTCGTCCATCTGAGTGTTCAAGAGTTTCTGGCTGCTCTTTATGTCCATCTGACCTTCATCAACTCTGGAGTCAACCAACCTCCCTGAGGTCTAAAGTGTTTAGAAAGAAACCAGCACAATTCTAGCAGAGCGCTGTGGACGAGGCCTTACAGAGTCCAAATGGACACCTGGACTTGTTCCTGCGCTTCTTCCTCGGTCTTTCACTACAGACCAATCAGACGCTCCTACGAGGTCTGCTGACACAGACAGTAAGTGGCTCACTGACCAATCAGGAAGCAGTCTAGTACATCAAGGAGAAGATTGAAGAGACTCCCTCTGCAGAGAAAAGCATCAATCTGTTCCACTGTCTGAATGAACTGAATGATGGTTCTCTAGTGGAGCAGATCCAACAGTCCCTGAGATCAGGACGTCTCTCGACAGATAAACTCTCTCCTGCTCAGTGGTCGGCTCTGGTCTTCATATTACTCTCATCAGAAGATCTGGACGTGTTTGACCTGAAGAAATACTCAGCTTCAGAGGAGGCTCTTCCGAGGCTGCTAACACAAGGCTGTTAACACAAGGTTTTCCCCAATTTACAGTCTTTATGCTAAGCTAAGCGGCGGCAGGCTGTAGCCTTTAGCTTTGGTCCACAAGTTCTCTCCTCACATCTATTTCCTAACCATGTCCTCTTTGCACCTGATGTCCAATGACCTCATAGATGTCGGCGGCGAAGATGAAGTCGCTGCCAAAAAAGCAGCAGTCGGCGGACGATGCAGTAGCGCCGGCGATCAGCCCCCATGCCGACGACAAAAATGGCAGATACAAACAAACAAGGAGACGCATATGAGGTCAAATCCAAAAGTGGAACATAACAGGAAGCTGCTCGATGCCGTTCAGCTAGAGATGGTTCAGTTTCACCGATGAATTTTGACCTTATAAATTCCATAGTTGTGAAATTTCATAAATTTGACTTACTGTTGTGTCTCTGTATTTTCATTTTGGTCGTAGCAATCTGAGGAGTCACGTTTGTCTAAAACATCCACTACCCCACCCTCCTTCCCACCCAGCCAGGTTTACCTGTTGAGGCAGCAGCGAGCAGCACAGGTGGAACTCATCCTGGCTGTAGATGTGGAGCTGGAGGAGACTGTCAAGTTTCCATCACTCTGGGAAAACAAAACAGGCAAATATGACCTTCAGTCATTCTTGTTCTCGTCTACATGCAGCAAATATAGCTCAACATCATGTGTCTCACTGGACAACCAGCTGACAGTGAGTCATTATGTGACCATTTATGTAGGTGGCATATTGAGACCATCACAGATAACTGTTCAATTAAAGGAAACATTTCATCGTTATTCTGTAGAAGATGTAAGATTCCAAAATAAAAATAAATCAAACAAAGAAATATGGCGATGCTTATATATATATATATATATATATATATATATATATATATATATATATATATATATATATATATATATAAGCAAAGGGAATAATCCAGTGTGATGTCAGTGTTCACTCGTGTCAGTACATTTCCAACATTTACAGCCTTTTTTTAGGTTAAACTCACCAAGCCAGAGCCCAGATTAGTCCCTTTGTGTGGTCTGACACTGACTCTGCCCCCCCAGTGATAAAGGCTCCTCTGTTCCATGTGGCTGCAGCAAGACATTAATATACAGCATCCACATGAACGCATCACCACTCAGGAAGGTGAGTGATCAGTAGTAGTCACGGCCTTCAAGCCCAGAATTAATATCAATGATGTGATGAATGTTGTTTATAATGAGAGTTGTAGAAACAAAGACAACACTTCATTCAAAACCAGAGAAAAAAGCACAACATGCTATGTGCAAATTGATTAAAACCAGAAAGTTTTCATGTCTAAATATGTACAGCATCTGAAACTAAACTCACCTGTCATGGTGAAGACTCCCACGGCCTATTTGACCCTCCGGTCGGCCTCAATCCAAACTTCAACCCTTCCACGAGCCTTGTCCTCCATCTTCTCCCAACACCAACAGGTAGAAGATGACCATCATTATCAGACCTGGTATATTGAGGCCAGAGACGACTGTTTTCTACCAATTATCAGCTCAGGTCACAACATGCAAGTTATCGAGACCAATGGAGCTAAGAGGAGGGAATGAAAAGATAAATGCAGCGTTGAGAGGCCGTAAAATAGAGCAATGCAGTCTGAGATATTAAACATTCAAAATGGAACAAGCAGCTGCAGCCCAGGCCACTGTTCCTGTCTGAGACTTAACCCCCCTACTCACAGTCAAAAGCCACAATAAAGAACTGATGTTCTGGAAAATATCAAGACTGGGACCGGAGCAAATCACACCAAACTTTTTCTGACTGTCAATTGTGAGAAAAACGTGTTTTTCTCTGAATCTGCCGACAAAACTAGAGTCACCAGTGTCATGTTAACAGTCCCTGAGTCAGTGGACTCATTCATTTCTCATATTTTGCAGATAAAACTGACCTGTACATATTTCTGTTAAGATCCTTCTGAGTAGAGCTGACTTCATTCAGATCAGTGTAGACTGAAACACAGAGAGGAAGGAGGGGCCATCAATTATCAATCAGCACACCTGAGGTGATAGGGAACAACACACACAGACACACACACACACACACACACACACACACACACACACACACACACACACACACACTTTCGAGTACAGACAGTGGATGAATAGACGGACACTGAAGTTTACAAGGTTTTATTTGTTGAACACAAATGAAGATTTACTTTAAATGTTTCTCACAAGAGCACAAGATTTGAACGTTTTTAAAATGTGTTTGGCAGCACATTCGTTTACATTTGTGTTGTAGATGCTAGTTTTGGTTTCAGTAAAAAACAAATGGACGTAGCCTTTTTCCGGGGAGATGCTCCTTCGTCCGCCTCCAAAAACTTCAGGTTGGGCCGACGTCTTCGTCAGTGGGAATCTCTGGACTTTGCTGTTTATCTTTCAGCATTTCAGGTGTTGGCTGCCTCTCTGTGAGCACATAAACAGGAAGAGATGGATTATGGGATGTTAAACAATGGATATGTAAATAAAATACACATTTGTTTATGTCATTGTTTGACAATATTAGTGTCTATGCAATATGATTATATGAATCATTAATAAGAGCTGAGGAAATGAACCCACCCGGGACTTGGTGCACTACTGCCGCATACAAGGGCCACTGGCCTTTGGGTTTTTCCTTCAACCAGGCCCCAATTGGATGATGTCAGTCGCTCTGTCATCAAGTCCGTCCATTTGCCACCGTTAGAGTTGAGGCCAACATTAGCTGGTTCGCTGCTCCTCTGGTTGGGGGACGTTTACACCCCCGCACCAGGTGAGCTATTATAATAGGAGAGCAGGGGTACACTGTACAAAATTTACAAAAATGACTGACTGTTGAAATAAAAGACCAGGGGTTACACTGTAAAAGATTTAACTTGAGTACAAAATGTAAAATATTATGGAAAATAACCAGGGTAAACACTGTAAAAAATGTGTTTATTAAAAACTCAGTAACTAAGGTGACGAACAGGGGATACACTGTAAAAAAAGGACAAGGGAAGGGACTGGTAAAAAATGTATAGATGCACTGTGAAAATGATAACCAAGGTAACGGCCGTCGGATTCATGTAACATGGATTCAAATAACATAATTTTTAAAGCTTTTCAGTCTTTCCTCTGAGTGTTGAACTTTAAAACTCATCAAGCTCCCTGGGTCTTGAACCCACAACCTCAAAATGTTCAGAAAAACACACTAACACCTTGAGCTACTAGGTTAGAAACAACAAAGCTCTGTGGTTCTTCTGGTTTGGATTAAAACTGAATTGAGGATTATAGTCACAACCTCCAAACTTTCAACACTTGTAGCCAACATGTGACTATTCTTAAAATGTAAGACTGGTAAAAGGAAACGCAACTAAATTTTACATTGAAAGAGGAATTTTCGCTGTTTTTATTCTAATAATCCTCTTCCTCAATTTAGTCCAGGTTTGAGGAAGATGTTTAGTCAAGACTCGTTCAATGTTTGGGTTGATGGGCAGGTGTCCATTAAAATACTGCTGGAAAGCTTCCTGTCCAAACACACTGCTGGGCACAAAGCCTGTGAATGATCCAAGTAAATGTTTGGATGTCTCCCTAATGGGTTTTGTTTGACCAGAGCAGGATCAGCAGTGACCCAGAAGGTTCTGAGCCATTATTTCACCCCATAGGTTGGAACACCCACCCCCAGTTGCCGTCTCTTAATGCTCATCCTCCTGATGGTGGATTTGATCACATCACCTCTGATTAGCAGGTATGAACCAAACCGTCACCCTACCTTGCTGAGCTATTAGCTGAAAAAAGCTGAAAACCATAGTAAACGATTGCTGTTTATTTAGATATTCCAGAAATACTCTGATATAGTTTATTGTATTTTTGCACAAAGAAGACTTTGTTGACACAGACACGTTACATATAAAGGGAATTTAGATTCAACATTTCAGTGACCCGCTAACTGATGATACCGATGCTTCTTTGTACTCTGTTAAAACTTGAAATGTGCAGTGTGGCATTGATGTAGAAGTATAATGAGTTTCCTATGGATTTGAATGGGTATATTTTGTGGAGTTTGTTGAGTTGACATGGATGTAGACAACAGGACAAACATGCGTTACAATTTGTGCACATATCCTGCTTCTAGCAGCTGAAAGAGTCACAACAGCGTAAACTCCTCACTGTGTTTTCTCCGTTTTACAATGATACAGTATTATGTTTTAGAAATTTTCTCAAATTTTCCAAATTTTCTTGCTCCGAGAGTCAAACCCACATCCTGAGAACCACCAGTCGGTCCTTTAACAGCTTGAGCTACTTGGTTAGACAATTGAGTTTTCGTTCTTTAAGCTTTTCAGTCTTTCTTTTTCACACCAGCCTTCAAAAAATCATCAAGTCTCATAAGAATTGAACCCACATCTGCACCATTACCAGAAATCCTTCCAGCAGCTAGAGCTATTTGGTTAGACAGTTGATGTTTACTTCTTAAAAGCTTTGCAGGCTTTCCTTTGCACACCAAATAAAAAAAAACCTCATTGAATTGCATTGGGATTGAGTCCACGTCTTCAGAAATATTTGGTGAGAAATTTAAGCCTTATTTTTTGATTCTTGGAGTATTTATTTTGGATGCTGAGCTCCAAAAATCCCTGGTGCCCCTGAGGATCGAACCCAAGACCTCAAAGGTTCAGAGTAGCCCTATTACCTCCCGACCTTATCTGGTAAGAGACACTTGAGCTCCGCTCTTTAGAGTCCTTAAGTCTTCTGTCCGGGAGTTGGCCTTCAAAATTTTCAAGAGTTGTTCTCTTACCCAGATCTGAACTTCAGTCTCAAAAGTCGGTGGTATCCAACATGTGGAACAAATCTGTTGAGGTTGTGCTTGTAGAATACTACATGAAATTTTCACATACCCTGCAAAGTAGATATTTTCTTGCCGCATCATCTATTGGCCATTAGATGATTTTTTTTCAGATCTAATATTTTTGAAAGAAGTTATTTTCTAGGAAACTTATCACCTAATACTGGCTTTAAATCAAGAGAAGTACATGACAGATTGTTACATGCTACACAGTATAGGCTGCCCTGCAAACATCTTGGGATGTGTATGTTGCCCTCAACAGATGACACAGTGAAACCTTTATTTTAGGATTAATAGTCCATGGTAGCACTTTGGAAGATTACATAGATACAATTTATTCTTAAATTACTGTCATGAAGTTTTGAGGTTGTGGTTTCAATCCACTGGGTCAACTCTGCCTGAGGAGCAAGGTCTCAAAAGGTAAAAAATATTGCTCAAGTTTTAAATGGGCTTGATATCGCGTTCATGACAATGGGACTGATTTACGGATGGATAACCTGAAAACATAAAGCCTTCAGCCATGGCTGTCGCCGGCTTGGAGGCATAAAAAGTGGTACACACATACAAGGACCTAAATTTTGGTGTTGTTGGTTAAACCCTTATGACGCTGTGAATTTCGAATTTCGACACCTTCTGAAGTCAGACTTTTAAAGGAGAAACACAAGAGCTTTAAGGAAAAGTTATTTTAAAAGGCTAATTTAACTTTGGAGGTCAATGTAATGCTCTTTAAAAGTTCTTTATCTCTCTTTCAGTGGGTCTGAGAGGAATAAATCTTTTTGGGGGTTTGTGGGTCCTTGAGGGGAGTCAGTGAATTTTGAAGTCTGATGTCCTCAGGACAAGAGTGAATGCCTTAATAAACACACGATTCTCTCTGACCAAACAGCTCCGGGTATTAGCAGTCTGTTGTTGGTTCAGTCCTCAAGGTGGCGTGGTGCCTTTTAAATGCTGATGTTGTCCCATTGAAAGAGTGAAAAACTGTAAGAAAGCGAATGTTAATGACACCAACTGGCTTAGTTAGCGTTACGGTCGAGGGGTCAGTCCTTAGGCAAGAAGGTGGATTTTGAGGCTCGGCACTCAGGGGACAGGCTGAACTCTGAAGCTTTGAGGTCTTAGGTTTGATACCTGGCAGCTGCTTTGAATTTGGAGTCCAACACCAAAACTAAACACTGCGACAGACACACAAAGGCTCTTATTAGCGTGTTTAATCCTTTCCTCTCTTCGCTGGCTTTCAGCATTCAGTGACAGTCGATAACAACCGTTACAAGCCTCAGATTCAGAGGTTAAATGTATGGATTAATTCAGAATTTAAGTCAGTAACATTTTTCAGATTGCTTAGGTTAAGATTTTTTTGGAACTCGCAGCTCAGTCCTCTCTCCTCTATGTTCAGCCACTTTTTCTTTCTGTTCGGCTTGTCAATTTCTTTTCTCAGCAGCATCGAGGATTGCGGCAGCGCTGTCCTTGGCTTCCTGCAGCAACGTCCATGCTCTCTTCTGAGTCTGCAGCACAAAAAGACAGAACCGAGACCAGATTACTCCCGGGCATTCATAGATGAGTGTCACGGAAAGAGCACACAAACACACTTACAGCCTCCACGAAGGTGTCGTCTGTGATGTCTTTGAGGTTGATCATGACGTTGTAGTATGCTCCGAACACGGCCGTCTCCAATGCCTTAGCTGCGACCTGGAAAACACGTGAACAAAACATGACATTAAACTGAGGCCAAGATTTTATTCCAAGTTTTGAAATTTCTCCAGTAATCTGCTGGTTGTTGATCAATAAACGCAGGTGAAATGTGACTGAATGATGGAGTCATTGGCAAACATCAAAGTGAAGAAAGCTGTAATGATAAAACTCATTTGTTATTTCCTCCACCTGGGAGCTTATATTTTCACCTGTGTCTGTTAATTTGTCAGCAGGATGCAAAACTCAGGGAGCTGATTTACAGAACTTGGTGGAGGGAGGGGACCTGACCCAGGGAGGAACCCATTACATTTTGGTGCAGATCTGAATCACAGGGTGGAGGTCTAAGCTCTCGGAGTGCTCAAAGTGTCAAGTTTATTGGTTTATTTATTTATTCCTTAGCAAATTCAATGCACTTTAATCTTCTATAATAATAATAATAAACCTCTTTCAATAGCACCTTTAAAAACAAAGTGCTTTCCATTGGGGAAAAAAACTACACTGAAACAATTACACACATCATGAGATATAATAGTTTATCTCCAGCAACATGCCTGACATTTCAAAAGTGCTTTAGAAGTCTTATGGATTCTGCAGCCTCAGTTCTTCTTTTTTGTACTTTATACTGAGTTTTGTGAAATAAAAACTAATGACTGAGCTGAAGGAGACACTGGAGAGTCTGAGCAGCTATAAACCAGAGTCTGAGTCTTACCTGAGCGTCAGACTTGCAGGCGATGTTTCCGTAGACCACCATTTCTTTAAGAGGCGGCCAGAGGATGCTGACCCTCTCCGCCAGAGCCAATGGGACGCGAACGGCTCGCTGCAGCCCCTCCTGCATCGCAGCTTCTCTCCTGACAGCGCACACACACACAGGATAGACACATCTGTAACCAGCACATACATAGGGCAGACACATCTGTAAGCGGCACACACACACACACACACAGGACAGACACATCTGTAAGCAGCACACACACAGGTGAGACACATCTGTAATCAGCACACACACACACAGGACAGACACATCTGTACCAGCACACACACATACAGGACAGACACATCTGTAGCCAGCACACACACACACACAAACACATACACAGGACAGACACATCTGTAATCAGCACACACAGGAGAGACACATCTGTAACCAGCACACACACAGGACAGACACACATCTGTAACCAGAACACACACAGGGCAGACACATGTAACCAGCACACACTCAGGACAGACACATCTGTAACCAGCACACACACACACACACACACACACACACACAGGACAGACACATCTGTAACCAGCACACACACACACACACACACACAGGACAGACACATCTGTAACCAGCACACACACAGGACAGACACATCTGTAACCAGCATACACATACACATACACACACACACACACACACACACACTCGACATAACTTGCTGATTCTGACATGTAAAACTAATGAACAGTTTCACACATGAATCCACCTGCAGCATCAAACTATGTGACAATAGGAGTAGAAATGTTTTTGAGTGATGACCTTTGAACTTCCTCCTCAGTCTTCCTCGGCATCTTCAGAGCCGCCTGCAACAAAATGAGACAAATTTGATCACTTCAGTTTTCAGACGACAATTATCCACCTGAATTTTAGAGATCGGAGAAAAAAAGTGGCCTCAGAGCAGTTCTGAAATGTTTTGGACTGAACCAGAGTCTGAACATGAGACTTTTTCCTCTTTTTCTTACTTGCTGTTTAACAAAGCTGATAAGTGGAAAAAATAATTAAATCTAGTAAATGTGAGACTCTTGCATGCGATGGTCACACTGATTTTTTTTTTTTTTTTACACACTGAATCCAGAAATATTTAGAACCAATAATTCTCTTTGTCTTCTTCAACTTTAGCCGTGTAACTTAGATATAAATACGTAGGAAGCACTCTGTAAAAAAGAAAAGAAACCAAAGACTTTGTCTCGAAATCTGGACTTTGATTTGTCAGAATTTTGTCGGGGTCCTTGCAACCTTAAGATCTGAAGCTATGATGTCTTGTCTCTGCAGGTATTCAGTGCTGAAGAAAAGACCTTGTCAATAAAGGTGAGTGTTTATGAGAATGAAAAATGTCTGTGGATAAGAAAAAGCAGGGGACAAAAGAGATGAGTGGAGCATCCAGACCTCCCACCCGGTCAGGGGTGGAGCGAATGGTGTCCACCTGGCGAGTCAGGGGACTGAAGTCTAAAGAGGGTCCGTGACAGACCCCCTTCCCGGACCAGGACACCCTGGTGGCCTACTCGCCATGTAGCAGCTGAAGGCGGAGGAGTCGGCGTCCACCATGTGCAGCAGGTCGTTCATGGCCTGATGAAACGGGGGGATCAGCCTCCTCATCACTCCGTCCAGGTTCTCAAACTGCCTCTTCCCATACGTCATCTGCCCCACCATGGCCCCCAGCGCCGCCCCCTACAGGACCCAAACGCAACACCGTCACAGAGCGGTTTGGATGCAGGATGTCTCACTCTGTTGTATAATCACTGCAGGAAGAACCGGTACCAGAGCAGCGACAGCAGCGGAGACCGATCCTCCTCCGGGAGCCGCCGTCCGAGCCCCGACGCTCTGAACCAACTGCTGCAGAGACAGAGACACCAGCTGCGTGCGCTCCTGTGACCTCACCATGTACCTGCACAGGTGCAGCGGAAGGCACTGAGCAAGGCTTGGGTCCATGTGCGAGATCTGTGACTTTGAGCTACAGTCTCGATGTTTAGATTTAAGTTCATAGTCATAAATTCATTTAAATTTAATTTGGTTTAAATCCCTTTTTACTTAATATGTCAAATTATTGCCCAGAGTATTATTTTCTGATGATGTGGAGGCATTTTGGTTTTGACTCTTAACTTGTTAAGCAAAATTTGGGGATAAATTTCCATCTCAATTATATATATACATATAAGCAATTATTGGACATGTAATTTGAGATATCTGAACCAATAAATTAGTAATAAATCACTGAGGTATGATAATAATGATAATGATAATAAGAAGAATATAATAATAATAACCGACTCTATGATCCGCTCCTTTGGGTTGAATGGGCCAAGAGAGTCCAGGCCCAGTTTGCTGATGACCTGGTGACACAGAAACAGTAAAGAACCTGTCAGAACCTGTGATTTACAAACGGCTGCTAATGGTTCTGGTTTCACGGGGACTCGTCTGCTGACCAGTCGGACTTTGTGCTCCTCTTCCAGGACGAAGAGTCGGTCCCTGCTGATGTAGAAGTCTGCAGAGTCCAGCAGAGCCTTCAGAGGGATCAGACCCACGATCTGAGAGCCGACCACCGGCAGGTTCAGGTCCTGGAAACAAAGATGCACACTGTAATACCACAGTACCACAGTTGGTGCCCCCCTGACAGCAGGAGGCGCTATGCAAGTGAGTTTTCTTTCAGGTTGTCCTTTATGTCATGATCCAGTTAAGGAGAACTAGAAAAAACCTTTTTGTTGGAAGATGGTGAGATTTTGAAAACATCTAGGATCATCTGGTCTGTTCATTCAGAGACGTGTTCTACATTTTATGCAGTTTTTTTTTTTTTTTTATTGTGTTTCTACGTAATGTTTAATGTTTAATGATTCACTTCAATCTTAATGTAAGGACACGAAAATAAAACTACTACTAACGTTCTTACTATATTATACTACATTTATGACATATTATAAATGACTTCTTCTGAGGAGCTCATATTTTCAGCCGTCTGTTTGTCTGATGAACTGATTTTCGTTGAACTTTTGTGACGCTTTGTTTCTGAGTCTAATTTCTCTCCATCAAACAGCAACAAAAACAAACAAAAAACAAACAAGCCTCAACAAAACCTCTGCCGCAGTTTTTAAATTCAACTGCAACAGGTTCACAAAGTGAAAGAACTGACTCTCTTTATATTTCCACATAAAAAGGAACCAATTAGCTCTTTTTTTTTTTAGAGTCACAGTTTCAATGAAACGTGGAGCCTGTAAAATAAAAACTTACCTTTGTTTTCCTAAATTAAAGACACACTATGTTTCTTTATCTTAAGACTTAAGATTAGAGCCTCTAGCTCATAACTCATCTCTTGGAAAGATGTCCGGGAGGATTTTTAACTCTGTCTTAAATCTCAACTCAACCTGTGTCGACCTCTGACCTCAGCGTCCCGGCAGATCTCCTGGTACACGGTGTGGAGGGGGGTCAGCTCATAGTCCAGAATGTTGGTGGACACCTGAGCGATGTTGGCCTCGTCCAGGTACCAGCCCATTCCCTGCACCTTCTTCAGCAGCCCAGGCTGGTCGAGAAAGAAAAAAACAAACGAAAAAACAAAAAACAAAAACAAAGCGCTTTTGGTATCAGCTGAAAAATCTGCTATTTACTAACTAGTGCAAACCTGAACACCTGAAAAACCCATTCAGTGACCCCTGACCTGATCTTTTTTCCTGTAACTGAGTATATATTCTACGTTAATAAGATGTAAGGTAATGATGATCCGAGAACTGACTCAGACCCCCAGCATGCACCTGGTCTTTCCCGCGGCCCTGCTCCCTGATGTCCAGGGCGATGCGATGAGCCTGTTCTTTGGTGGCGATCAGGTTCACGTTGTAGGCGATGAGGAACTTACGAGCGCCGGTTACTGTGGCCCCCCATGACGGTACGAAGACTGTGGGGCCGAAGTCGGGGGCCCATTCGTCGCGTTTCAACTGGAGGAGAGAAAAAAATGAAAAAACCTTTGCTGTTTATGTTGAAATGATAATAAAAAAAGGTCACGTCGGAAAATCACATTTTGATGGAGTTATTTTGATTGTTTTCTATGTGGAGTTTTGAATGTTCAGGTGAGATTCACACATATTTCACATTCTCTGGGTTAAAAGTGAAACATCTTTGACTTGTGATGATCTGCTCAGTAGGATTTTCTGAAGATGAAGCCTTGTGACAGTGCTCTCAGCTCCTCTTTTCACCCCAGAGCCTCTTTCTTGTTTCCCCTGGATCAACCATCTTCTGCGTTTGGTTGCTGGTGTCTCACCTTCTCAGGTAATGCTTCGTACTCTCCGGCTCTTACGGATGGGAGACTCCTCCTCGTCTCTTTTCGAGCTGCTTCTCCATAAAGATAAACTGTGGAAGAGAGGATGAAGATCTGAGCAGAACCGAAGGAACCGTGCAGAACATGAAAGGTGTCTGGTTATCTGACCACAGGAAAAACACACATTTAACACAATGCACAATGATGCAGCAACACTAATATATGAGTGAATCTTCGATTTAAAGGAAGGAGAGAGGGAAAAGAAAGTGAAGGTGGACGACAGAGCTCTCAGAGCTAAACAAGAAGCTAAAAATATCAGTCCCAGTGATGATAAAAACATATGAAAGCTTCTATATTTATGAGCTTCATGTGAGGTGCTTCTTCTCTTTCTACTTTGTGATTTTGAAACCATGTGCAATATTCATATTACCTCGCTGCAGATTGTCTAGTGAATTTTACTACTGACTATGTCATAGCTCAGAATTTAAGTCACCTTCCTCCATACATTTATTTGAATTATTATTTCATGCAAATTTTGAAAATTGGTTAGTATGATATTTAAAAAGTCTTTAATTTAGATAAAAAATACTGTAGAGAATGAAGTGGTATGCAAAAATGTTTACTGTCATTATTCTATATTTTTCATTGATGGCATGAAGTTTTACTGTGTATTTATTTTTTTGTGCATGAGACTAACATGCTGGTCAGGATGATGTTTTGTCTCATTTGTTTCTGTAATGAAATTCACAAAATAAACAAAGAAAGGTAAAAGTACTTTAAAATGTTCCTGCAGGAGCATCTAATGCTCCTTTTCTTCATAGCTTTCATGCATATAAACCCAAGAATAAAGTTTTATTTCTACTTTTCTTAGATCCTGTACCTCATTTCTAAAAGTCTGTTTAATTATCACATTAAATGTGTTGTGTAGCGACGTCTCACCGGGGACGTGCAGCAGTTCCGCCAGTTTCTGTCCGAAGACGTCGGCACAGTGGACACAGTCGTCCATGGTGACATTCTGGACAGGGATGAAGGGACAAACGTCCAGCGCTCCGGTCCGAGGATGCTCACCTGAACAGGTAAGACACATGTCAGACATTTCCTCCCACATAAAACCCCCTGGTGTGAGTCCGAGGGGCCCCGCTGACCTGAGTGTTTGCTCATGTCGATGAGGCTGAAGGCCTGGCGGGCAGCGTTCAGAGCCCCCTCCACCACTGCCTCAGGAGAGCCCACGAAGGTGTAGACGGTACGGTTGGTGGAGGCCCCGGGGTCGATGTCCAGCAGGCTGCAGCCGCAGGTGCTGGAGATGGCTGCCGCGATGGCATCGATCACCTGAGGGACAGGAAACGTTCACACCTCTGAAGGCAAAGCCAGGACTCATCTTCATGAATTAGACGGTTTCTGTCATGTCTCAGGCTAGTTCAGACTAGAACTAGCCGAAAGACCCCATTGGTCCACGGTGGCCACAGAAACCCAGGCCACTTTGCTGTTGATTTCCGGATTCTGGCTGCAGGTTGTGTCTGATCTCACCTGCCGCTGAAGTCGAAGCATTGAGCAAACCTGATGCCGTTATTTTACCATTCCCATCTTTTCTTCATTTAAACCAGTTTGGGGGAAGATTGTGATTATGATTCACAAAGTACAAAAGAACATGTGTCAGTGTTAATGTATTGAGAGTATAATACTGTTCTAGAGGACGCAATTAAAACTAAACAGCCTGCACTGAACTTTAACTATGGCCTGTCTGGTGATCTACCTGAAAATGGGATGTGTTTGTTTAATTATTGTACAATCCGGTTGGGCAGTTTTTTCTCCTCTGGCAACAGAACAAACAGGTCAAAGGTCAAAGTTCAGTGGTTAAAAGACAATTTACATCATACTGATGGACACAGGCTGAGGCTAAAAGCAGCTTCTTGGAAAAATTCAGCTGTTTTGTGTTTCTTTTAGTTAGAAACATGCTTCTTTCTTCTCTGAAACTGTTCAGTCGTTGAAAATTCACTCACAACCTCAAAAACAGAAGTTTAACAAAATAATCTCATCTCAAGGTCCTTTACAAGCTCATTCCAGAGATTTTTAACCCCATCACACAGTCTTCTTCAGCAAATGCTCAGACTTTTCACTTTTTCTGATCAGTTTGAGGATTTTTCCCCCAAGTTAGTAAATGTAGCTTTAACCTGATGGTGGAAAATAAACAGATGATGAACGACGATATGGTAAAACAAAGCCGGAATAATATAAAATATGTAAAACGGATAATATTAATATTATTAAACGGATACATTAATAAAAGGGTCCTTATTTCTTCTCATAAAACATTATTTAAATGATAAATGAGGGTTTGAAAGTTAACAACACTTTTACTCAACAAATGTGTGTAAATGAACCTAAACAAAGTGTAGGTTTTCATGCAGGAATCAGCGTTTAAATAGGAACCAACCAACCTCTTTGTCTCGACCCTCGGAGAAGTTGGGAACACACTCCACCAGCTGAGCCATGGTGACTGCAGACTGAATGAAAACCAGTCTGCAGGTCCAGCTTCACCCCTAAACCCCCCCCCCCCCCCAGACACATTTGTAACAGGAGTCCAGAGAGTTCAATCATTATCAGCTCTGTTTGTTGGTCGCCTGACAATGATTATCACACACTCCTCTGTACAAACACCAGCTCTGCCCTTTAAAATGCTGCACACAACAACACAGGAAGTGAAGCGACCACACTGAAGGCCTGCTACTGCCCCCCCCCCAGCTGCGGACTTCATCACAACCTAAATATCTGCCAACAGCAGTAAAGCTGAAATGTTTCAGTGTCCAGATTGGAGAAGAAACATCCTCTGTGGAGCAGGAACAACATTTTTTAACAGAGATCACTGACAAATGAGACATCATGTGGCTAGAGCTTGTGATTGTTTCATTATTGATTATCTGTAGATTGTTTTCTTGATTTCTTGATTTCTTGATTAACAGATTGACCGTTTTGTCACGAATTATCGAAAAATGTCTTCCGACCGACCAATCAGAGATATGAGCCTTTGTCGTCACCTACAGCTTCAGCGACAAACTAACTGTTGCAGATTAAAAGTGTGTAGCAATGAAAAAAAAGCAAAACGACAAGCGATCGGCACGATCACTAATCAATAATCATATGCACGAGTCCACAGAGATGATCAGTTTCTTATCGCATATGAAGAACAACAGCAAAACCTCTGTTGTGCTTCGGAGCCTAATACAGGACTTGGTTATTGGCAATAATTAGTGATTATTAAAATAATCATTAATAATTGTAAAGATTTGGATGGATCGGCTTAATCGGGATTACTGATACGGGGCACCACCGGGAAAACCCGGACTAATAGCTAAAATTCGGATGCAACCTCACATAAGGCACCATCCGTTGTGCAGTGCAGGAGCAACAATTTGGCTATTAGCTAGAATTACTGATTATCAAGGATAATCTCGAGTAATTATTAAATTTAACAGAATCCGATCAATTTAAACCATCAAGAACGGGGCACCACCGGAACAAACCCGGACCAATAACCAACTGTTGGATTCAGTCTCAAGAAAGGGTGTTCACTCAGAATTGCCAATAATTGGGAATTATTGTTAATTCTATAGTGAATAAGAAGGCACAGAGATCGGCACTGACCTTGTCAACCAGCTTGTTATCACAGTACGTGAACAGAAACACAAATAAACTTCTCCTTTAGCAATAACAGAATTTATTATCATCAGCAATATCACCTTCAATTATCATCACTTTCAAATAATAAATCTTATTATTTACTACTAGCTACCGATCGTGAGATTGTGTAAGTAGTGAGGTAGGTATGTGTGAGTGTGTGTGAGTATCTGTGTGGTGGTGTGTGTGTATACGTGTGAGTGTGTGTGAGGGCGCGTGAAGGAGGGTCTATGTGTGCGCGCGCCCGAAGGGAGGCGGACTGAGGTGGCGGACGTGTCTGGTTACAGTCACGTCACGCGAGGGTCGGCCGGAAGGGAGTCTGTGGAATGTGATGACGTTACACCGTTACCACCAGACTAGACAAAGAAAACTAGGTGGGGCAGGTTCGAACCCTCCCGCGCGCGGGCGTTCGAATCGGAACGTGTGCGTTAGTGGAAGAAGAAACAGACAAGTTCAACCAAAGACGCTCTGACGATCGTGGTTTAGAGACAGTGTTTCCTGTATCACACAGACTTTACTCGACTCAGTTGATGAGCGTTGCAAGTCTGGAGTTGTAACCGACACAGAAAGTACTGGTCTCGATCGTGATACAGAGCGGGACAGAAGTTATCCGCTGCAGACGGATAACTTATAATTCATCCAGTGATGTTACAGATGACTTAAATAACACACAACCCATGTAGTCCTAAACATTCAACAGCTTATTACACTTTCATTACTAACGTCTGCCCAGAGCTATGTGCCTCTTACTCTTTGACGAGTCCAGCGGTGCGGCGAGCTCGTCCTCGGCGTCCGTTTGCAGGAGAAGAGTCGTTGGTAACTTATTTTCTCGACGGGATGGTTAGTCTCCGACGAGGTGTTTGATTCCGGCTCACGGCGGGGAATTCTTTCGTCGACTCAGAAGAAGCAGGATCTGTGTCCTTTCGTCTTCTTCGTGAAACGGGTAGAACACGTTAGCTACCAGGTTTCACCTCCTCGGACGTCCGGGAGCGAAGGCCGGTCTGTGACTCTGGACCGAGTTGAACGGTGTCGGCGCGACACACAGCGAAGAGCGAGGGCGGCTGGAACAGCGGGGGACTCCCGCAGACTCACGGTTAGTTAGTTAACTCAGAAACTTGGACTACAACTAGTGTTCGCCGCGAGGGACGAGGTCTAGATCTGGGTGCGGTTATCGGTGCCACTTCTATTGGCGAGGAGTTCTCTGGTCTCGGTGAGGGTCCAGCGCAGAAGGGACGAGTTTCAGGAGTTTCTGTGTTAATATAACCTTAAGTGACGTCACGAATTGGTGTTGATTCTGACGGATTTAGCCCAATGGGATCCGTGGAGATTTTATGGGCCCCGCTGTTCGGAGGGCACCGCGCCCGTTGGGGGTCGTCCATTTGGTCAGGTATCCAACTGGGACCTCGTGGTGGGGCGATGCTCTGCTGAGTTCTTGGTCTCCCTTGGTTATTTACACGTGGCCTTAGCTGGATCCCAGGTTTGGGTGAGCCTGTAGGCCTATGTCTTACAGTCTGTTAGTGAGGCACAACACCTCACAACCAAGACGCTGGAACGAAAAGGCATCATCCGGCTGCAGCATCTCTCTGATTTTCTGTTGCTGGGCTGATCAGTGAATCCATTTATCCTTCCAGCTCCAATATGATGTGGTACAGAGCCGCCATGTTGGCCTGAGGGTGGCGCTGCAGACGAGGTCACGCGGTTAACGGACCCATTTAGAAACGTTCTGGACCCTGAGTGTCCAGCTGAGAGGTCAAGGTGCTGGTCCAGATGTGGATATTGATGAGCAAACCGCCTTTGTCCTTGTCAGGACTCACATTATAATCTCAGATGAAGCCAGTTTGAGTCCTTCAGGTGAAATCCTCCTGATTATTGATTATTACGGTGATTATTCCCACCAAAGCTTAGAACGTGATTCTCAAATGTTCATGTTAAATAAAGCCAATCTGGTCATGATGCTCAGTCTGACTCGTGTTTATCTGAGATATTGATCCTCAGAAATAGAAAAGCTCTTTCTTTTTTTTTCTTTTTTGGTGGGGGAGGCAAGAGGTCAAAGGTCAGGGTCTGACAGATAAACTCCTCTCAGCTTTTCATAGAGCAGCAGATGAAGCCGGATCACTCCTCGCTTCATTAAATAATTCTGGGTCAAGTTTCCTCATATTCATGTCACAGTTAAATATTGAGTTTCATCTAGTTTTACCAACGGTTTACACCTGTGTCCAAGTAGTGTGACTGTTTTAAAGATTCAATATTTAAGAGTTTTTCCACAGTGTTCCACACCATATTCTGGTTTGGAGAAAACTTTAGGGAAAAGCTACATAAAAGGTTTATATTTCTTTCACTAAGAAAAATAAAAAACTTCCCTGAACCTCTGAAAAAAATCTTAATGCCACAGCTCTCTGTTTTTTGGAGATAAATGTTCTGAAATCCAGATTGGAGGTAAGATTTGTTTAATTGTTGTGGCCCTGTGACTACAGACAACCGTCTGCTCCAGACCAGGTGCCACTCTATGGCCAACGTCAGGGCTAAAACACCGATGTCCTCAAAACGGGCTGCTAGACGTTCACTTTTTAATTCCGTGAATAAAAGGCTACATTTGCTGTCATGTCGGGGAACATTTACCTGCACACTTACAACAGTACCAGGGGCTCCTCAGGTGATTTCAGGTGAAACCCCTTTGGCCTCTTTGCTCACCCTCAAACGTTCAAAAAAATTTACGGAAGCTGTGGATTTACAGACTGGAGAAAAGGTATCATCCGGTTCAGTGATTCGTGGTGTTTTCTGTTTCGTTTCACCTCCAAAAAATCAAACAGTATTTATTGATAAATCACCTTTCAGAAGTGATTTATTGAGGCAACTTGGAACTAGGTGTAGCTCTAATGGCTTCTTAGTGGACTTGTAACTAAAACGGATGTAGAAACTGCTGCAGATACAGAGGCAAAGATAAAAAGGTGCAATAAAATACAAACAATGACTTTGATTCCTGATAAAATCACACGTCAGGAACAGTCATTTAATGCATCACTGAGAACTTTGTTCTATGATTTCACTGAGCAGCTCTTTATGACGCCTCGTCCTCTGATGCTCAGGTCAAACACTGGGCCGATCGGCCGGACCAACATCAGCATCTCCGACCTGCAGCTGCTCATCAACATGGACGTTTGGCTTTTGTTCTTTCTCACTTTGGGTAAGAAAACCTGACTTTCTGTGAGCGTTTGGGACGTTTCACTGTTCAGCTCTCTGTGAGTTAGTGGCTTGATCGGTTCCTTTTTTAGCTGCAGAGTCATAACCAAGGAGTTTCTTTATTCATCGGCGTCTGATACCAGCTTCCTATCACTGGTCCGGACTTGAGAGGGTCACTTTAGCTCATCCTGTCTTATTGTGCCTTATATGTATGCACCCTGTGTGTGTGTACGCATGTCTATACTTTATTTATACAGGTGTGTGTATACACAGGTGTTGGTTTTATCACCTTTTTTTGCCTTTTTAATATTTCTCTATTTGTTCTTTATCTTTTTTCGCACTGCTGTTTTAATAGTTTCTTCTTTACTTCACTTATCTTCCTTTTTTCCATATCTATCATTGTTATTATTTATTATTCATTATTTGTTATCTAATATTATTATTATCATTTTTATTATTACTGCTACTATTATTATTATTATTAATAATAATAACAATTCCAGTCTGATCAGTTAAAGATCCTGGCCAACTGAACTGGGCTGTGGTTCTCACTGCATTTAATTTTTAGAGGACTATGATAATGTATGGTGTAAATGTTCAATAACATAATAAAACAAATGGTTACATAATCAAACTAATTTAAAAGTGTTGCTCCCTTTGCTGTTGTTGTTGTTGGAGCGTTATGTTTTATAGTGCAGTAGCGGAGCAATTCTCAATCTAGCACTTTGTCTCTATAGGGCAGACTGGTAGAAGGGTTCTGTCCTGATGTTTTACACTTGTAGTGTAAATGGGGGAGTAGCAGTAGCAACCACCAACTCCTTCCTAAAAACTAATTATTGTGATAATACATGTCTCCTCACAGCTGTTCCCTTGGCCTCTAGAACTAGAACAGAGTCCATCCTACCTTCAGCCTCTAATGTCCGAGACATAACCATCAGCAACACTGAGTTCAAGACTCCTGCCTCTACTACTGCTGTGGTCTCTATTACTTCTGATACTACTACTACTACTACTACTACTACTCCAAATACAACTACTAAGTCTACTCCCCCTTCTACCACCACCACTACTACTACTACTCTGCCAACTGCCTCTACTACTACTACTACTCCCCCAACTACCACCACTGCAACTGCTACTCCCGCCCCAAATATAACTACCACTACTTATCCAACTACCACTTCTACTACTACTCCAACTACCACTACTACTTCTCCTCCAAGTACCTCTAATACTAATCCACCAACTACCACTACTACTACTCCGCCAACTACAACTACTACTACCACTCCAACTATAACTACCACTACTACTACTCCAACTACCACTACCTCTCCCCCAACCACCACTACTACTGCTACTCCTGCCCCAACTTTACCTACCACTACCACTACCACTACTACTACTACTCCACCAACTACCACTACTACTATCCACCCAACTACCACCCTTAGTACTGCTACTCCACCAACTACTACTACTACTCTGCCAACTACTACTACCACTACTCCTCCTCCAACTGCAACTACTACTCCTCCTCCTCCAACTACAACTACTGAGACTACTCTCCCAACAACCACCGCTACTACTGCTACTCCCGCCCCTATAATAACTACCACTACTAATACTAATACTCCAACTACCATCACTTCTACTGCTACTCCTGCCCCAACTACAACTACCACTACTACTACTCCTCCAACTACAATCACTTCTACTACTACTCCCCCAACTACCACTACTGCTCCTCCAACTACCACTACTACTACTCCCCAAACAACCACTACTACTACTACTCCTACAACTACCACTAGTACTATGGTGCCAACTATCAGTACTTCTACTAGTGCTCCAACTACCAACACTACTACTCCTCCAACTACCACAACTGCTACTGCTACTCCTGCCCCAACTATAACTACAACCACTACTACTCCTCCAACGACGACTACTACTACTACCACTACTGATACTCCAACTACCACTACTACTCCGCCAACTACCACTACTACTACTGCTACTCCCGCCCCAACTATATCTACCACTACCACTACCACTACTACTATCCCCCCAACTACAACCCTCACTACTGCTACTCCACCAACAACTACTACTACTGCTACTACTCTGCCAACTACTACTACTACTCCTCCTCCAGCTACAACTACTAAGACTACTCTCCCAACAACCACTACTACTACTGCTACTCCCGCCCCAACTATATCTACCACTACCACTACCACTACTGCTATCCCTCCAACTACAACCCTCACTACTGCTAATCCACCAACAACTACTACTACTGCTACTACTCTGCCAACTACTACTACTACTCCTCCTCCAACTACAACTACTTCTACTCCTCCTCCAACTACAACTACTAAGACTACTAAGACTGCTACTCCCACCCCAATCATAACTACCACTACTACTACTAACACTCCAACTACCATCACTTCTACTGCTACTCCTGCCCCAACTACAACTACCACTACTACTACTCCTCCAACTACCATCACTTCTACTACTACTCCCCCAACTACCACTACTGCTCCACCAACTACCACTACTACTACTCCCCCAACAACCACTTCTACTACTACTCCTCTAACTACCACTAGTACTATGGTGCCAACTATCAATACCTCTACTAGTGCTCCAACTACCAGCACCACTAATCCTCCAACTACCACCACTGCTTCTGCTACTCCTGCCCCAACTACAACTACCACCACTACTACTCCTCCAACGACTACTACTACTACTACCACTACTGATACTCCAACTACCACTACCACTACTCCGCCAACTACCACTACTGCCCCAACTACCACTACTACTAAACCACCAACTACCACTACAACCACTTCTCCAACTACCACTACTAATATTCCACCAACTACCACTACTACTCCGCCAAATACCACTACTACGACTGCTACTCCCGCCCCAACTATATCTACCACTATCACTACCACTACTACTATCCCCCCAACTACAACCCTCACTACTGCTACTCCACCAACAACTACTA
>CM029131.1:13698928-13871097 GCA_016859345.1 Istiophorus platypterus | reverse complement strand
AGTCCGCTACATGTCTTAAAGTGTGACCTGATGCTCAGTGACATACAACAAAATGTGAGAACTACTAAAGGTTATCTTCTTGAAAACAATCGCAGATGCTGTACCATGCTTTCCAGAAATTCCCACTGGTTATAGTTTGAGAGCTGAGAATCTTTTGGTTTTGGTAGAAACGTAAGTTTGTGCACGTCCAGTCAAGAACATAGGTTAGGTAAAACAAACCAGATGGAGTGAAGACATACATGGATAATGTTTTTCCTCTCTCAGTTCAATGCAACTGATTTAGAGACATTGGCGACCAGCACTCAAATTCTGACGTCCAAGCCTGAAGAACTGACGGCCGAAAATGTGACGGTAGCGGCTCAGATCGCCAACACACTGCTGCTGTCACCGAAGTCCACTGAGGTATGGACTGTCGTTTCAAACAAAGCTTAAGAAGAAGAGGCAAAGACTCCTGCACTTTTGATATGTTTTTGGTCCAATGGATAACAGGTTTCTAAAACCATACCAGTTTGTTGCCAAATTGTAGGATTTGTCATAAAACACTGACATCTATGACAAAATTCTACACACCAGGACACACTGAAACCTATTGCATATACTACTATCAAGATATATTTTGCTGTAACAGCACTGACCAGGTTTGCCCTGTGTTGACGTTTGTATTGCAGAGTGTCAGGTTGGCAGCAATAGTTACAATCAGCCAGCTACTCAATGCCAGCGCTGCAGACGGCACAGAGGAAAATGCCGCTACTCTGAGGTAAACGAAAAGTCAACTGAAATAAACGTGACTGCCAACTCGTCCACATCTCATGCTTAGTTGTCCAGTGTACCATGTTCAAATTGTCCAACTTTGCTGACTAGGTTTAGATAAAGTTGGAGAGAGATTTTTTAAGATAAGAGATGGTTATAGCTTTCAAATGTGCTGGACTTTGGCCAAAGTGTGTCCCATTTTAGCAGCTGGATATCAGCTGAAATACATTGGATTTTAGCCAAAAATCACTAGATATTACCCTTTGGATCTTAGTTGTTGGATTTTAGTCCATACGTGTTGGATTTGAGCCTTAGATTTTAGTCAGAATCTTTTAACTGGTTATTACAGTAACTCCTGCATTAAGGAAACACAGCATCACACTTACTCTATCTGTAATTAATGATATATTTGGCTTTGAAGTTTAGGGCCCATAGCAGCCTGAAAGAGACAAAATAACAATTTAAATATTTTTCAGTATGTTAAATTTTCTTGACTTCCTGATTCAGACGAGAAATTCGTGATATAAAAAAAAGTAAGCAAGTCTTAGAATTTGACCAGGCATTTAATGCCAGCATAAGCTTCTGAACAGTTTACAGTACTTACAAACTTTTAATCTTATTTAATATCAATCACCTAAACACATATATTTAGCTCAGTTGAAAAATGAGCAGCACCAAAAACTGTAGTTCAGGTTCTAATTTTAGCTGCAAGCGCTACTGAGCTGACATGACATCAAATACTTTATACTCCAAAACTTAAGAGTGATGATTCAGTGTTTTCTGGATATTTCTACGTATGTTATGTCCACTGTTTGTGTCCAGCTTGACGGTGACTCTGGACCAGTTCGCTGTGAACCTTAGCACCAGCCTCAGCACGTCTCAGTCTCGGGTGGTTCAACCAAACCTGGTGGTCCAGTCAGCACAAATCCCCGCTGCCGACACTCAGGGAGTCCGGTTCGCCTCTCTCACAGGTCCAGCGACGAACTCTGTTTCTAGATAAGGAGTAATGATGATCTCACCAGGCCAATCACATCCTCAGTTCAGACTTTTTTCAGAGAGCTGCGGGAGCCCAGCGCTACTTGCCCCGATCAGTGTTTTTCCTTCCGTCATTCCTGAATCTTAAAAAACAGGCGGATAACAAATTACTCGTAATCATAACTCACAAATTTGATGGACAAAAATATAATGAAGATGTAGACAAACAGTAGGATTTCCCCTTTTAAGGACTAAGAGGGTCTAGCTTATTATCTAATATGATCTGCTGTCTTACTACGAGTCTCTTAACAGTTTGATCTTAGTTAAATATTGTGGTTTTCACGATGTCCAGGTTATTTAAGGTAATCCTGGTTAACAGTTCTCCTCAGTTGAGGGCCGGCTGTAGTGTTAATCCTATTGATAAAGCACACATTTGATGAAGAATTTTTATGGTTTTATGGTTGTAACTGAATTTTATTACTAACTCTTGTGACCCGCTCGTTGTTCACTATTTTATTGTCGCTCATGTATTGTGAAACAGTATCGGTTCATTTGACATATCAGCGGTCGAAGCCCTGCCCATACAGACCCTTGGACCAGTGTGGCTTCATGATGTCCAAGTGCTCACATCATTAGGGATATCACGGCGGTCAAAGGACGGAAGAGAACAGAAAGGGAACAGAAAGCAAATAATATAAATTCAAATCAAAGGACACCCAACTGACACCTGGCTTTAACATTGCCTCTCAGCATATACACAAGCACATATTCAGTCTTATGGTAAAGTCAAAAACAAATGATCCCACCCTAGAAAGTTTTTTGTGCGTGAACAACTCAAAGTTGAGGGAGTTTGTGAATTTTAGATGACAGTACCATCTCCAACAGATCTGTTTATCTTGTCGTTTTTAGGATTGTCGCAGAGTTTCATGGCCGATCGTATTCAGCTGAACACCAACACGTCGACAGTCGCTGTGGAAAACGGGGCCTTGGCTGACGCCCTGATATACGTTCGATTCCCACCAGGTGAGTTTCCGTAGTAGCAGCAGACCATCGTCAGGCTCTACAGGGTTATTTTAGAGAGACGATTGGTTTATTTTCAGCAAAACAACCCCACATGTGTAATTTCGCCTGATGGCAAAAAAGTGATTTCAAGTCCATCTTCAACAAATTGTCTACCAATAACAACATGAACTTCTCTTCGTTGTGTCTGAAGAAGCAGGTGAAAGCCGCCAGAAGCCGTCAAATGTCTCTCTGGGTTTCGTCCTCTACCAGAACGACGGTTTTTTCAGGTCAAGACTCTACAGGAAGCGTTCTGCCACCCGCAGGGTGCTGTCGGCCAGCGTCCGAGGTCAGGAGAACGGCATGGTGCCGCGGCACATGGAGATGCTGTTCAGACCAACGGTAGGAGAACCAGCTTTGACAGCTACTTGTCAACAGTTCAGGTTCATACTTAAGGTAGATTTTATTACCGTTGATGAATTTTTGGCCTTGACTCGAATGATCTAGTGCAAAGGTTCCTGAGTCTGATTCTGCAGCTTCAGCTCCATATTTTACTTTAAGTATCAGTTTTGTTTCAGTAGAAATTTCCCATTAAAAGCTACTGAAACTGCTGTCTGTGAGTTCAGATCTGACTCAGGTATGACCCTGAGGAGGAGGGAACATTTGTGGGGAGTGCACCTGTCCCTTTCCCCCACACAGGACTGTTCACACGCATACCCCCCACCCCCAACCCCGCCCCAAACTGCTTGCTTTTATTATTTAATGGCTGAATGTTTCTTTTTATCTAAGCAAGGTGTGCTAGTCGCAGCTTGCTTCAGTGGAACTGTTTATGGTTTGTATTTATGGAATCGTTAAATCTCTTCCATCCGCCCGTTATTCGAGATGACTGGAGCAGTGAAAGGAAAGGCTGCTCCACCACACCTGACACATCCTTGTTTGCTCTAGATCCATTACAAGATCATGTGCAAATAAGATAGGGATCCTGTGCAAACAAGTTAAACGACAAAGCAACATAAGAATTTATCAATTGTTCACATATCGTCCTGAGCCGTTTGTGAATGAACCTTTTTTCCTTACACAGAATATGGATCTTGTGAACTCAAGAGTAAAACTAAACAAACAGAAGCATCCTGTGGGACTTTGGATGCTTTGTAGCATTTCTTAATCTTTTAATGTAGTAAATTTATTGCCGACTTATTTAGAAACTTCTCCATTTTTTCCTTTTTTGATGTGGTTTCAGCTGGAGAGTGGTACGTCGCTGTACGACTTCGCCTGCGTTTTCTGGGACAACGGTCTGGAGGACTGGAACACGGCTGGCTGCTCGAAGGGAAACGCCTCAGACGGACTCCTGAGGTGCTCTTGTAACCACACCGGCAACTTCGCCGCCCTCTGGGTGAGCATCACAACGCTGCTCTGACGCACTCGCGAGTTTCAGACCAGGCTAAAGATGCTTCGCGAAACTGAACTCGGATATAACAAAGTCTAACTTCATGGGAACTAGGACTTTGTAGAAAGCACGGGCTGCTACAGAGCTAGTGCAGAAAGATGACGACGGAAATCTAGTGAAAACTTTGATTCTGTTTCTGTCTCAGTCATTCAGAGAGAAGTATGATTACACTGAAGCCCTGGATGTGATTACCATTGTTGGACTGTCGTTCACTATTCTGGGTTTGGCTGTAACGATCATTTACCATATTAAAGACAGGTAAGATCATTTTACAAAATGAAAACTTTTAGGGCTGCAGCCACTTTCATTGCTGATTAGCCTTCTAATTATTTTCTTGATGAATAAATTCATTATTTGGCGAAAAAAGAGTCAGACAATCGCGAAAACTGGCCTTTACAGTCTTCATTTTGCATTTTGAGTTCAGGATTCACTCATAATCACTCTTAATTATATTTTGTGAACTGAACAACAATGTTTTTTAAAAAAAGTATAATATCTTGAGAAAAACGTCTAATAGCAACTCTAGGTTTTTTTTGTTTTTTTTTAAACTTTTTGGGGGGTTTTCATAATTTTTCCAAGAGAAAACTCCATTTAGAATGGAAAATGTTGCTGCTTTGGGAAAGGATTAATAAAAACTTGAAATGTTATCACCTTAAAATATCAAAACATCATGGCTTCTTCCAAAATTTTTTACATCTTCTCTTTAGTTTTCAGATTAATTCCGATCCGAACAGCAAGAACTCGAAGATCGCCCTGCTGTCTATCTTCATCAGCCTGCTGGCCTTCATCATCACCTTCCTCTCTGGAGTGGAAAACTCCAGCAGACAGGGCGACGCCATGGCCCAGACCACGGCTCACACCAACCGCATCCCGGAGTCTGACGAACATGTGGATCCAGACCGCGGCTCCTGTACGGCAGTGGCGGCCCTGCTCCACTTCTTCCTGTTGTCCACCTTAATGTGGAACAGCTTGTACAGCACACAGCTGCTGCTGTGCAGGATGACCCGAGGCCTCCCTTCATTTTGGACGCCGCTCAGTGTAGTCGTGGGATGGGGTAGGTGACTTAAAGGACTAGTCCCACATTTGCTTCTCCTGGTGGCACATAGGTGAATGTGAACTGACATCGTTCAGACGAATCCTAGTATTCGGTTGTGATATCTTGACCGGCGGCAGCAGAGGCAAAACTTCAGTTTTATTTCCGGACCAACTTAACAGCCCGACTCCAGCCCTGAGTAGGCAGCACAGCAGACTGTTACCGGGTCAAAGGTCGGTTCTGTGCTGGTGTGTCGGGGCTGGACTGGAGGCGACCCCCTCCTTACATCACCCACTTCCCAAAAAAAGCGTCCAGATTACTCGAATAATTTTATTTGAAACACATTACCACAATAATAATAAATAACAAAAATATTAATAATAATAATAATAATAATAATAACAAAGATATTCACTGCACAGACATGAGAGTGGGATCAATCCGAACATCTGACTCAGAGGAGGAAGAAGAGAGTAGGATTTATCTAAACGTTGAACTAGTCCCGTTATATATGATTTGGCTGTTGTTTTTTTTTTTTTAAATAATATTGTTCATTAAACCATAAGAGGTGTTTTAACTGAATGTTTTGTCTCAGGGGTCCCTGCCGTTGTCATGGCGATCACTCTGGGAGCCACCTACAGAATCGACAATCCTCTGGGATACAGACAGGAGGAATTGTGGGTCCATTATTATACATTTAAGTTATTTTCTAATCAATTTTAATTTATTCGACTAAAATGCAACATGGATTTTGTTGCAAATTCCTAATTTTCCTTTTACATCTCCTCTGTAATTTAAAATAAAGTTTAAACAAATCTAAATTCTATGATGAAACTCTCATTTCCATTTCGGACACAGTTGTTGTTTTTATCCATTTTTTTTCCAACCTCTAGTTGCTGGCTTGCAGCTCTGGATAAGAACAATCATTTTCATTTTGCGAGTCCGATGTTCTTGGGTTTCATCCTCCCTGGCGGCCTGATCCTGATCTACTCTAGCGCGCTCTTGGTCCCCATCTCCATGAAGAGGTTCAGGACGGATCTTGTTCTGTCCAGGTGAGGCACGAAAACAGACGCCCCTTATGTCGGTCAGGGATTTTTCTGTCAACTGGCTGGGATTTTTTCCAACGGTTTCAAATACAAATCAGACTGTTTTTTTTAACTTTCCAGAAAAAAATCAGTATTAAAAGAATAAGAAAATCCTTTAAAACCTGCATTCTAGTGCAGGCTGATGCACTAGAATCAGGAAGAATTATAACTAATTATCATATATATGCAGTATGGTGTCATCTGCATAGACATAAATGGAACAACACTGACCTCTGTAAACCTTTACTCTCCAACCTGTTGTGATGTTTAGCCCCAGTCCTTCAGTTTTGAAGAAGAAGTTCCTCACCAGTTACTCTCTGGCCCTGTTCCTGAGTCTGTCCTGGTCTCTGGGATACATGGTCCTCGTCACCACAGGACACACACAGCTGGTCTTCAAAATCTTATTTTGCCTCTGTACAATCACAATGGTACGTCTGGTTTATCTTGCTTCCAGTGCCGCGTAGTTAATCATAGAATTCACCTCAACATTTTCTTTGTTTAGTGGCCGAGCTCTTAGATTATTCTCAATTTTTATCTTGATTCTTCTCCAAAGTCCTGCATCACAGGTGACAAAACACCTCGACTTATTATTTTCTTATCATTATTATTATTATAATTATTATTATTATTATTATTATTAAAATTAATTTGTTAATATCATTAGTTTACTGACATGGTGCCAACCTTCTACACTATATATGAAAAAGTTCTCTGTCCCACCACAAACGCCCTGCAAAAATCCTTCATCCTACACTTAAACCCCCCAGCTTTTATAGGAGCTTTTACAGTGTATATATGTGAACTTCACCAAAGTAGACCGCAATACAAAAGCTTTACTGTCTGTGGCAATTCTAGACAAAAACTGATTCCAGTTTTTGTTCTTTTCCATCTGTCTGCACTTGAATTTGCGGTCGTGTTGAAAAGAGCTTGGACCAGGACATTAATCCCATTTTACTCTTCTGTATCATACATGAAAAGTGTCAGCCCCAGGAGAACAGAAGGATAAAAATAGAGACTAACCTTCATCCTGCTGCTCTGGTGTTTTCAGGGCTTTCAGATTTTCATCCTCTTCACGGCCAGAACAACGTTCTTCAAAGACACCGTCTCCCGGTCCCTGGAGTTAGTCTCCTCAATCTGTGGAAAAACCTGGTGAGGAAACCAGCTCCAGGGCCTACAAAGATCTGAAGGATGAACACACCACCACTGATAACACGATCTTTAACCTCAAAAGGAAGTGAAGCATCTGACAGCAGAACTTCACTCAGAATCTTCATGTTTTTACGTTTCCTCCAGCACCACAGCGATCCGGTCATAGAAACATGATTAACATACAAACAGACAAACATGCAACGTTTGGGAGTTGAAACTGTAGAGACTCTTTTTGTAGTTTGAACAAAACAAGTGATAGAAACTTCCTGTTTGTCTTGAATACATTTAAAAAGAGGTCATGGTTCCTGTTTCCGGTGAGAACAAAATCAGAGTGAACCCGGATGAAGGGCGTCCCTGAATTCCCTTCCTTCCTACACTAAGTTTTCCTGACTGAGCTTATTATCCTCTGTTTATTGACCCTATTTACATTTCCACACTGACCACACTGATCTAATTACTCTAGTTTAGTTCAGTAAACTCACAGAGACATGTCTGGTTTTAGGCTGAACTGACGTGAATGTCTTTAAACCTGACAAAAAAGTGAGGGGGATTATCGAGGTAAACTGGGACCAATGAGGCCCCACTTTGGACCTCGCAGTTGTCAGCTTTAAAAAGGGCAGTAACACCGCACTGGAACAAGGTGGCAGCATTAGGTTGGATTTTAAACCACACGGATCTGACTGCAGCAGAGTAATGAGCAAGACCTTGATTATTGTATTTTATTTACTTTACATTTGTTTATACTATGTTTGCATTTTGTTGCTCAATGTTGAAGTCTGTTTTTTTCTGTTTACCATATTTAAAAGTATGTTTGCTCAAATATTCCAATTTTGTTTCCCTATCATTTTTTGAGGTATGTTTTGCGTTACGTAGTTGTTTTTTTGTGTAACATTATACAACCACTTCACTAAAATTCAGTGGGAATTTCAGTGAGTAAAAATAACAGAAACAAATAATGATCTTACATAACACGATGATTTGTTGCTGTATAACAGTTAAGATTCACTACATTAAACAACCACTCAGTGCATCAATAATAACTATATAATTATATAACAAATATGATAATAAACAAAATGCTAGAAAGATCCCTCTGCATCGTTGAAACATTTTCACTGGAGTAAGATTAATATTTCAGGACCTATTTTCACTGGAGTAAGATTAATATTTCAGGACCTATTTGTAGAGGAATATTTCTATATTGCTGTATTTGTATTTTTTCAATAACTGACCAAAATGCTTCTGATCTGATATGAAAACATGAAGTCATAGATCTGGACTCTAGCTGTGATGCTGTGAGAAGCTTTGTGACTGAAAATCTGTCAATTTTTACTATATGATTTTACATATGTTACTGTAATTTCTGAAGTGGCTCAAGTTTCCATGAGCCCGATGTTCTGTGTTAACGGTTCATTATCAAAAGTGACTGAGGCTCGTTACAGAAGCCTGGTCGGTGGCAAAGTCATGCTCGGTCTGATCTGGTCTTCTAATAGTCTCAATGATAACTGGTGGTGGCAACAGCGTTAAAATGCTCTTTACTTTGTCCTTTAAAGGTGTAAACTGGTTCTTTGGATGGTCAGATCTGCACCAGTTTGACCAGTTTTTGATGATTCGCTGTTGTTCCAGTTGCTGATTTCTGACAGTAAACCGAATAAGAGACGGCTCACTGTGTATTTAAAACCGTACACGTGAATGGGCTCACTGAGCCACTGGGGGGTGCCCGCACTCCACACTCCCGTATCCACACGTCTCCACTAACACACCAACGCTTCCCTGTGTGAGCTGAGCCTTGTTTATTATTCACAGTTAAACCTTCTTCATAGCCTCTTTTTGACTCTGCACGGCCTCCGATTGTTCTGGTTTCTATTGAAACCCCTCATTCCTGAATGAAAGCTGGCACAGCCGACATTCCCGTTCTAAATTTCAGCCGATTTAATGAGGAAAAGGTGTATAAGCTGAAAACAACCATGTGCAGTCTGACTTTCTGTCCACTCTGTTGGTCTAAGGAAAGAGAGACAAGAGCTGGTGACGAGGCTCTTTAACGACCAGATGTTCCCGCCTGCCATCACAGCAGCTCTGAGCTGACACCTCATCAGATATCACCTCACGTAGACGCGTGACTGAATCCTGATGCACGAGGGTGAAATCGGCCGCGTCTCCTACTAAAAGTATTAGAAAACATTAAAAATGTCAATCGTCAGCAAAAAATAATGGTGGAATTCTACTTTAACTCTTGGCGGCAGCTACAGTCAAGGCTGAAAGATCAATACTAGTCCACAAGCTTTCCAGGACCCCTGATTTCTCTGTTTCACTTGAATTGACTTCAGTTATAAAAACTATTTCCAGGGTTAAAGAGGAGACAGACTCCAACACTTTTGGTTCTGTTCAGCCGTTTAATCAGAGCTGCTGCAGCTGCTCCAGGGCCACTGCTCTTAATCACCTTTACTCATTCAAAATTCCATTGGGAAAAGGACTGATTTTAGCAGGACTGAGAAATTGCACCTCCGTCAACGCTGGACTGAAAGATCAGTGCGCGTCATATTAAGATCTGAAACTCACGCTTAAACATGGACCGTGTTTTAGAAAAGGCCTCGGTCGCACCAGCGCTGGTTCCCTACAGAAACCTGCCTACGGCTTTCTTCTGCTACATCAGCTTCTGTGGAGGTTTTAAGGCCTTTTGAGCCACGTTTACTGGGAAATCCCTGCTTCATGGGAACAAACCGCATCACAGACGAATACCAATTCAGTCTCCTGATTCTCAGGTTGTAAAAGCGAGTCTCAGGAGACTGAGATGTCTGTGATGCGGTTTGTTCCCATGAAGCAGGGACAGTATCGGTGAGAGTTATGAGACTGTTTGGTCAAGATGCCACAAGTTTGGTTCTTCTCAGTTGCAGGAGCAGCTGTGCAACACCACGGAGCCAGTTTTTTAAATATGAAAGCATCAACAACAATGTTTCCTGTCCTTTTCTGTGGCTGCATGTGTTTTCTCTTTCCCAGCCCGGTGGACAGACTGACTCATGCTGGGCTCTCTGAACGCTCCGGCACCGACCCCCGTCCAATGAGCTAAAGAAAGAAAAACCCTCACGGGACCGAGATGCAGCGGCGAAGGGTTTCAGTGCAGAGGGTTGAGTCTGAAGCACAGCAGCTGCTCGTTCCAGCTGTTTCTCTTCGCTTGACGCCGACACAGAAACCCCGAAGGATGACATTAGATCCGCAAAACAAACAGGCGGTGATTTAAAGAAGCCGAGTGGAGGTCGTCTGACTGAAACAAAGGAACCTGAGCGACAAGGTAAAACTCCTCATTACGCTGTTCGACTGGACTCAGGAAACACAAGAGAGAGAGCGCGAATGACAGAGAGAGGGAGAAAGAGGGAGCGAGGGAGAGAGACGGACAGAGAGGGAGAAAGAGAGAGAGAGAGAGAGAATCCCTCGCCACAAAACACATACTCCATCCAACAGCATCACGAAAAACAAAGGGTTACCATGGCAATGGCTCAGCAGCATCCCTCAGCTGCCGGTACAGATTTAGAAACGATAGAAGAAGAGTCCAGGGGAAAAGAGATAAGAAAAGATGGAAGACAGGGAGGAAGGAAAGAGGGAAGGAAGTGAAGGAAGGATGGATGTGAGGAGGAGGAACCAAAATAAGTTAAAGACCTTTAATTCCTGTTAAACACAAAAGAAAATTTTTCGTCCCGTTGTATCCAAACACAACTTTACAGAACATTTTTCACATCCTGACTTACGGTTTCTTGTTATTACAGTTTTCTGGAAACTTTAGGCCGGATGCCCGAGACCTCTGACCTCTGACCTTTGACCCCATGAGCTGGATGGAGATGGTATATTAATAAATATTCATAAAGTAATGCGACATTTCATTTTCCACTCAACAGCAACAAATTTCATTTGATTTTATAAAATGGCTCCACTACGTTTTATGAACATTCTCCTTTTATATATTAAATTCTCTCATTTAAAACACAGAAAAACACTGCGTTCACTGCAGAGAAAACTCAGGTTCTTAGTTATTGTCCTGTTCCCGATGGACATGTCTCCTCTTTAATGACTCTTCACACAACATATTTACCACTGATATTTTTAAAAAAGGCAAGATAATTTCTCTTTAAGTGCTTCAAACACAAGGTGATTTTTTAAAACTGACATTTGTGCGAATGAGATCTTATTGTAAAAATGCTTCCGGATCAGAGAGGTGGAGTTTGGTTTGTAGATTGATCCGTCACTGCACCTTCCAAACGCTGCAGAGCTCCGGTGACTTCTGAGACGAATCTGTGATGTTTGTGATCGAACGTTGGGCTCAGATTCTGATCTGAGCTCGGATGTTGGTGCTTCCTGTCTGTCGGGTCCGGTTCTGTGCCGGGGGATGTTTCACGGAGGAGATTCCCTGATCGGGGACCAGCCGTCCCAGCGTGACTCGTCGTCAGTGTGGGGGAGTCGGACCTCCCACTGAAGACTCGGAGGGTTTCCCACTGACTCACTCTTTGGCTCTGAGCGTCCGTTTGTTGTGGATCCTCAGAACCAGAGACGCCGGAGCAGCTGCAGCTGAACCAGCAGCTGATGGATCAGCTCAAAGGAGTCGCACAACTCCTGCACAGTTTTTTCAGCTGAGGTTAATGGTTCAGGTCCTGGTCTTCATCAGGGTCTTTCAGACTTCCACACACCTCGGGTCTCAAACCTGAACACCTGAAGGTTTGGGGTTTTAATTGTGTGGTTGGTCTCACTCCTGACCCTGAGCTGCTGCATGTCTAGTGTTTTCCTCGCAGCCTCTGCAGAGCATCAGGACGGATTTAAAAATGACCAGGTCTTGTTTAGAAATGTTCATGATCGTCGAAAACAGACCTGACTCATTCGTAGACTTTTGCTTTTTTAACCTTGAACTGTGCTCGTTTTAAGTCTTTCCTTCAATAAACAGTAGGTTTTAGGTCTGATTTGTACCTTTTGTTCTTAAGGTTAGAGGTCAACAATTCCTTCACAGGTGAGTCAGCAAACAAATCCAGGTAGAGGAAGCAAATGTTTCAGCTGCAGTAACGTGAACAAGTGAACACATCAGGGTTGACTTTACCCTCAGTCTCTCACTTCATCTACAGATGAGCTTCTTCTTCTGCCGATGGATTTCTGGCAGACTGTGTTACCTGGTGCACTGCTGCCGTCTACAGGCAGTAACATGCTGGTTTCATTTCCTGGTGTCAGGTAAAGGCCAATGAAGGGCGAGAGACTTTGAATTTATCTCCCAGCAAGCTGCGGATTCACTTCAGAAGAAAACTGGTCCCCAGATGTACTGAAGTCTCTAAACAGCTGTGGCTCAGGGATGTTTGCGTCTCTGCAGGTTGGTTTTCTGCTCATTGTGACATAAAGTGACCCAGCAGCTGCCTGCACAGAAACACTGCAGCAGGTCTCAGGAACAATTCGGACTCTGTGTGGTTTGTAGTAAATGACCTTTAAATCTGCCCCTTCGCTTTCAGCCAGCAGGACACACACACACACACACACACACACACACACACACACACACACACACACGTCGCTGCTCTGCTGTTGGAGATGAAACACTTGAATTTACAGGTCTGAGACGAGCTGCAGGTCCAAGCCAAACCTCAGTCTGGGTCAAAGTCGAACCTCCTCCTGCGGCTCGGAGGTGACAGGTAACGGCATGAAAGCAAAACATCTTCTCTGCAAAAAAAGCGTCCTCGAGGGCCCGAGGGATCGGGGGGCCCCTGGGCCAGAGCCTCGGACAACATTTGTTTTTGGAAAGTCAGTCGAACCGCACACGTGCATATGTACACACACACGTTCATACAGTATAAAAGAAAACATAAAAGCTCTTTTTATGGTTGTTATGTAAGTTTATCATATCTGCTCTGAAGCTGAACATGCTCCAGTAAAGACGATGATTCACTGCAGGGCAGCGGAAACAACAAACACCACAGAGTGATGGTCATAACATCCAAGCAGTGGCTCAGTCACCTGACCGGCTGGACATCAGGTGAGTCCGGGTGAGCAGGCGGTGAGGGATGACCAACCAGCCTGCACCTGCACATGGGATTTAACTGGACTAAAGACTTTTTTGGCCACAAAGTTAACATCAAGACCCAGGATTCACCTTTTCTCCCTCTGAGGTTTCATCCTGGATCTCAGCTCCAGGGCCCATATTTGCATGAGCGTCATCCCTTTGTGGTCAGTAACTGAAACTGGAAGGGCTTTAAATCTAGATTTATTCTTTTTGTGGGGTAATGTCCCTGTAATGGTGGTTTGTGCAGCTGAAACGAACCAGAAGTTGGTCACTAGGGCGATGAGCACAGACTGAGTGCTTGACCTGCAGACGGTGCTCAGAGCTGAAGAGGGTAAGGAATAAAAAATCCCTAAATTAATCCTTAAGACTGTTGTTCTAGGACTAAAAAAAATCCATCAAATGTGAGACACAGTAAAGCACAGAGCTCTCACAGATGTGAACACAACGTTAACACATGAAGCAGGTTTCTGTAAAGGAAACTGCACATCATTAATACTGAAAGAACAACAACCATCGTTATCATTCATGTCAGGGTCAGAAAAACTCCCATGATTCCTCCTTTAAAGACACATTAGACATTGGCCCCCTGTTACACAAGCCATCCCGGGGTGACCCCTCCGCTGCTGCAGGGTGGTTTGTTTCCCCAGCAGGGGTGTGCAGGCGGGGCGGGTGGGACAGTGTGTGGAGTCTGGAGCAGATTAAACTCCTCTGTAGAAACGATGTGAGGGATCTGATCAGACCTCCTCTGACTGGAAGCAGATGTGGAGCTAATGTGTGCGGTTTGGTGACTTCATCAGTCCTGTTCGGGGTTTTCCTCGTCTGCTATATCCTGGTGTTGGCGTGTGTGTGTGTGTGTGGAGTTAAGTCAGATCGGGTCCTGAGGCGATTTTCATGAAGCAGATTCGCTGCACAGAAACCAGACCCACGTGAGAAAACGGGAGGAAAACATCCACAGCGCTCAGAGCTGCGCTGGTTTCTCGGAGCCTCTTTCATTTTCAGATCTAATCTGTGGTTCGAGGAAAGCTCCGCCGACATCGGAGAGAAGATTAAGTTAATCCAACACAACAAACCGTGTTTCTGTCTTTTCTCGTTGTTCCCGAGTGGATTTAACACATGAGGGTCTTGTCTGTCATCAAACAGCAGGTTTCTCTGGTTCACCAGACCATGCTCTGACTGCTCTGGCTGTTCCCAGGTCTTTAATTGGCCACCTTCTCTCTTTCCCAGCATGCACTGGGACGGCAGTGGGTCCACCTGTCCACGGTACCTGTCCACCCAAGTGGCATCCTGTTGCAGCTTCAAACCTGAAGCACAAATGAAAAATGGAGCCTTGAAAGCAGAAGTTTGTTTTTTTCAGGTCTCTCTCACATGCTGAGTCGTTTCCATCCATATGTTTTTCATCCATTTTTAATTAATGTAATTTCTAATTTGCACATGAAAAAGTGCTCTGAGTGTTTCCTGTTGTCTGCAGTGTGGTGGTTGTTGTGTGACCTGAACTTACTGATGTGTTCGGGATGGATGTGCATCGCAGAAAACGAGTCTGGTCCCAGTTTGGTCTGCGGTTTGGCCGCCACGATCCGCGTCGTTTCTCGTTTCCAAACACGACAAGAGTGTGAGAGATGAAAGGGCGACGGTTCCTGTGGGGTTCATCCGATGAAAGGCTTCACAGGCCTGGATGAGGTGGACCTCGTCCAACGAACCCGACACCAGAGTCTCCGGACTGCGCCACTTTTTATGTGACTGGGCAGGTTTCAGAGTAACAGACACAGTCCAGTTAATTCAGTAAAATGAACAGAGCTGCTGAGGTCAGCTGTAGAAAAGCGAATCCTTCGACCCAGGATATGTGGAAGAGTTTTCTAGTGGGATTTCCTCTTCACCTGCCTTGTTTCTAGACAAAGATTTAAACAGCTTGAGTTTTTAAAGAGTCTCCGATCGCTTAGTTCTGGTCTTCAGGACTAAAAGGTTCGAGCTGGAACCATCAGAGGAGAATAAACCTGGTTCCGGAAAGCAGAAGGGGAAGAGGGTCTAAAAAATAAAAGCGGGAGAAACGGATTCGGAGGGACTCGAGCCAGAGGTTCGATGTGTGGTTTCTGTGTTGATACATTTCAACTCCCGCTCGGCTGCGTCTTGCTCTCATCAAGCCCAGGTAACATTACCTGAGATAAAGGTTTGAAAATAAAACAAAGAATTTCTTAGAAAAAATTCAAAGCTGCTATAAATGACCTTTTTTTACATAACATCTGACATATTATCAGTATGCACTAAACTCCATAGATTTTTTCTAGACTTTTAGACGTTTTCTGTATGTTATAGCAGGGTGTCATTGTGAAACATTTCAAACATGAACACAAGAACACAGACGGTCAATTAAACAAAAGCAACAACTGAATTGCATCAGATGCACAACGATGTTCAGGAAGTCAGAACCGATCGTGTCAGTCTTTGGCCATCCACCAACCATCGGCTGGAAACTCTCCTGTCCTCGGTTCTCGGCCCATCGCAGCACGAACCGTAACGTAAACCTCATTTCGCCGACTGATCCCGTCACTTCAAACTCTTCACAAACAGCAATACCTCATCTCTGCAGATAAACCTGCACTTCAGCCTGTTTGCATCTACCCTTTGTTACAGAGGAAAGCGAAATCCTAAAAACGAGCGGACGAGCGGACAAGCGGACGAGCGGACGGCGACGATTGAGCCGGTGACGGTGGAGATCAAACATCTCTGCAGCTGCTCGAAGCTCTTCAGGAGGAAACGCAGCAGAATAATGGAGAAAGTAGAATTTACCAACATGATGAGACAATTCAGAGAAACAACAGAGACCGAAGAATGCCACATTTTCAAAGGCTGAATTTTCTATTTATGGCTCGTTTCTTTCCCTTGAAAATGGACTTAAATAAACTCGAGCAACTAAATAAACTTCCATAACATTTAAATGAGTTTCTACACTTGAAGGGATGAGAAAGAGACTCTGGATGATTCCTGCTAAAAATAAAAGTAACATAGTAACATAAGCCAGGTTTCAAAGGTGTAAATATTTAAAGTGTTGCTGCATGAGTAGGTAATGAAACACAAGAATCTGGGAATCACGGAGGAAACAGTGACCAGCTCCTGTCTACAGTGCGGCAGTGGATGTAAAGACAATTGTCACTGGATCACTGAGACACTGGAAGAGACTGAAAAACAGCAGGATTCTGAATGGGCCGATTTCAACGTTGGCTGAGGCAGCTCTGGTAAAGGTCTTAAAGCACCTTAATACCAAGTGTGAGCCGACTGATGAACATCTCAGTCAAGTGTTGCAACATTTCCTCTTTTTCATCCTGTTTCCAATCAGTTCCTGTTTATTGGTTCCACTGACAAACAGTGTGTGTGTGTTTGTTGGTATGTGGGAATCAAAAACGTGTTCCTGTGTCCTAACCCGCCTCCAGACTTTCAGCCAATCAGCTCTGTGGCTCAGACCCGCCGGAACCAATCGGGAGCGGCGTCTTGCAGGCCGAGCCCAGCTCAGAGAGCGTGGCGGCGGTTTGGATGGAGGCTGTAATCTAATTTTCTCGGTAATGACGGCGGCGAGAGCAGGAGATTGGAAACACGTGGAGAGGAGAGGGACAGAGGGATGAACTGTCCATGAAGATCAGGGAACACAACAAGAACGAGTTGGGGTCCAGGGGCCTTAAAGTGCCTCATCAGGTTCAGGTTTCAGGTTCTGGTCCTGCTTTTTTAGAAGAGCTGCAGGTCATGAGGTCTGCATCGAGAGCTGCTAAACCGGATGTGATGTTGCTCTGGGCATGAGCCGAGTGCAAAGAGCCCAAGCTCTACGCCAGAAGGAGTCGCGGAACAACTGACCGGACTCATCTTGTGACACGATAATCAAGGCGAAGATGTGATGGCTAAGATAAGAGGGAAAAGTGAAGTTGTGTAAAAAATATCGGGTGGCTGCTGTTTTGACTTATGGAGGAAAACTGTAAAGTTACTCCGATGTGTTTTTTTCTCTGTCTTCCTCTTCCATTTTTCCACTGGATAAGTAATTAAAAACCAAAAGCAGCCCTGCGTCAACTCAGGTCCAGGTGAGACATGAAATGCGGCCCAGAGTCCAGTTGGAGGAACAGATCTGGGACCGGGGCTCTGGTTTCACTCGCCGTGGCTTCAGCTCCCTGGGTTTGATTTTCCTGGTGGCTGCTGGGCTCCGGCTCCGGCACCGGTTCCTTGCGTTAAAGCGCGTGGGACTGGATCCCAGCTTCCTTGCGGATCTCTCCCCAGTCCAGATCTGAAAGAACCCCAACCTCCATAAATCCCAGAAATCAAACAGCCTGAAGCATCTGGACCCATCACTCTGAAATCTGTCACCATTCATGGGTTTCAGCTCATTGCTCCACTTTACATAAGCTCCAAGCCGAGTCTGGAGAAACACCGCGGGAGGCCAGAACCCAGATCCAGACTCAGCGGGAGGTGTTCAGGAGGAGCACGCTGGGGTTTTTCCACAGATGGGGGGGCGATGTGAAATGTTTCCTCTGTGGCCTCATCGAAGAGGTTTGGGTTGTGGAACAAACCAAAGGCCTTTCGCCCTGGGTTTTGTCTGTCAGGCTGCTCTACTCACTGACTGGTGGCACGACTCAGGACTGAGAAAAGTCCGGTTTCCGGGCAAAGAAAACACAAATCGGTGAATCTGTATTTTTTCCTCAGGAGGGGGAAGTAAAGCAAAGCTGTTTTTAGTAAGGATGCAAATACAAATGACTTATTATGACACTAATTGTAATTTATCTTTTTTTATTACATTATTCTATGACTGTCATAAAAAACAATTAATTTCTTATAAATAGTTCATCTGCTAATGTGATATCAATGTGTGTAAATGCAGGAAACAGCAGGATCAATGGGACAAAGGGTTCTCATTGAAGGGAATTATTCACCCCTCCTTTTTTTCACCTGTTTTTCTGCACTTTGACCTTGAATTAAAACCTTGAGTTTTTTTCAGGGGGGGCTTGTTTCCAGGATTCGGCTATATTAGCGTAGCCCATTGAGCCGCTGGGACTGTCTGCTTATGACCCCACCCACCACCACCCACAACAGGGGAGTCTGCCACATGCCGTTTGGTGAACAGCATGTTCTGTGGAGTGTAGAGGTGAACGCGGTCCTAAGAACAGATCCTCTCATCTCCGCTATGGAGCTCAGTCTCTGTTGAATGCCCCCCTGGGCTGTTTTGGTGGACGCCTTCTCTTCTTTGGATTTAATGATGTTCAAGGTTTGTGGGGGTTTTTGTTCACAGCTTTGTCTCTGACAGCTGCAGAGTCTCTGTGTTGCCGGTGGAAGAGAAAACTTTCACAAGCTCCTGTATTTTCACTAGTTGAGCCTTTCTCAAGTAAATCATTTCTCATCAATAATGTGTTTCTATTGGTGCAGGTTCTCTTCCTTTTTTTGATGTGAGAACTTTGGGTTTTTTGCAGGTGAATCTGAAAATGATGAAAGTTTTATTTTTGTGGAGAAGAAAGTGGCATCGACAGAGGAGGTCGACTCTGAGCCTGTGACAACGCACGGTGCGAGAAATGTGTTAACACCACAATGAGCCGCATCGATCAATAGAGAAACTGTCCGGAATAAAAGGTCTTGAGACTGTGAGAGGAGCAGACGTCCAGTTATCAGCAACGTGCATCACGGAATTTAGTAAAATGTAGATAATATAATAAAGCGCTCGGAGTAAAGAAACGTCGCCTGTGAAAGTTACACCTTCAGATATGATGAATATTTTTTAGGATTCCTCCTGCGACTCTTTTATTATCATAAACAAGGTCAAACTTGGTGGTGCAAAGGAAGCGCACATCAAACAGCTCCGGTTTCATCCTCTGAACGGATTCGGCCTGGAGGAGGACACCGGGCGTCATCCAGATGGTCAGAGCCCCGAAGACGCATCATCCATCGGCGTTTGCCGTCCATCGGCCACCGCCGTCCTCCGGCCACCGCCTGTTACGTAACCACTGTGCTCGCAGGGATTTTCTTCTGAGAAATGAGGCCTGTGCAGAACAGAGCCGGACCCGCTCCGGCTTTTTAACTGTCTATTAAAACACTGCTACAGCTGGCTCACGAGAGGCCCTGGGGCCCTGGGGACGGCCAGATATGTTTTAATGATCTTTCTTTACTAATTCTTCAACCTATAAAGAGCCCCGTGCGCCCGCTCGGCCGCGGGTCATGTATCCTCCTGCAGACCGAGCTCAGACGCCGCCCCCTCGAGCTGAGATGTTTACTGCACTCGCGTCGTCAGATCTGCCGGTTTACGAGCCGGAGAGTCCGGAGGCGTCCTGTCAGAACGACAACAACGCTCCACATAACTCCTCTAAAAGCCTAATTACAAGCACACGCACCAGCCGCACGCACATGTGTTGGAAACGAGCAAACCCTCCGCACCCAGCCCCCCCCGGGCACGTCCAGGACCTTCGATTACGATCGTCCTTCTGGGAATTTAAACCGCCGACAGCCGCGCTGGGCCTCGCTCTCTGCTCAAACAATCAGCTTTCCTCTTGGCCCTGGTTCCCATCTGCTTGAGTAATCAGGTTCCTGGACCCAGCGGGGCCGGTTTGGACGGCCCCTGGTGGGAGATTCGGGGGCCAGCGCTGATTAAGTGATGTCTTTTGGTTCAGGTTCAGGCTTTTGTTTGAAACTCAGAGGAAAATCTCCATGAGAGCAGATGGTGAAAGACACAGAGGAGCAACAACACATCTGACATGACGGAAACCCACTGTACAAATAAACACAGCCCCATTAAATGCACATAACCAACAGGAATATTTCTCCTCTTATTCTGGAGAGACATTATGTTGTTTTAATATAGCTTGTTAGACCCATGTGGAGGCCATGACACAGTGCCTCCTTCCATGGTGTCTTTTCCCAGACCGCCTCTGGGGGGCGCTAAAGCAAGAGCTTTTACGCTTTCTGCACATATTTTCAGTGAGCCAAACCCCAGGACCTTTTCGTAAATTACAATAAAAAACTAAAAATCTAAGGAAGCTTTGAAAATCAAACATCGAACATCAAGCTACATCTTGATGAAAAACATTAGCCTGTTTAATAAAGGCTTTTATGTTTAGACTCATTCGTCGGGAAGACCAGTTCTGACCTGTCCCCTGTTGCAGACTCGTGAAACGTCCTCGGATCTGAGGAGCACCTATTTTTGAAACCCGGACCTGTGAGGCTCCCGGCCCGTCTCCCTCACATTTAGTGTGTGTTGGGGGAGGGTTCAGTGAGGAACAGGTGTTTTAAATGCAGCGGGGTCGTCTCTAATGATCGGGGTCACGCTCGCCACTCGCCGCTCACCGCTCACCAAGGCCGAACCAGACATTACTCAAAGAATGTCGGAGGAATCCTTACGCAAAAAAACCCAAACACACAGAAGAAGGAACCGGCCCAAGCCTGAGGAGGACTCCCACGCCCCCCGAATTCAAGGACGCCCGGACTCAGACGAGTCTTTCCTGGATTATGTAAGGGGTCTGATGGATACCAGCTCTGCAGCTCAAGGACAGACGTCTTCTCAGGTTCTTTCTACGCATGGTCTTCCTCCTGGTCCACGTGTTGTTAAATGGAGCGAGTCCCCATCTGGTTTTCCTCCAACAGCTCCCCAATAAAATGACGTCTGATAACTGAGGTCTGTCGCTGGATTAAATCGGCAGCGTTCTTATTTTGAAAGCTGTTGAGTTTCCGGCTCATAAAGATTGAGATTCTGCCAGAACTAGGACTCCTGTATCCCCGCCGGGCATCATTTTGATTCCTGCTGAGTTGGACATCCATAATAGAGTAGCAGAGAACTGACGGGTGACGTTCAGCCGCCAATGCAGCGGGAGGCAGCTGAGGGTCCTGAGAAAAAAAAGACCGTTCCATCGTTTCCTGTCCGGCGGAGAAGTCTCAGGTGTCTGTGATCGTCCCCGACAGCCAATCAGATTCTCCTTCTGTGCTTAATGATGTGGTTTATACTCAACTCTAAAAGATTTTCTTATAACTGAAGCCAGTGAAGTAAAAGTATTTCCTTTTGTTTTTGTTTGTTTTTTTTCTAAAATGAAGTCTTCTTGTTTGTAGTTTAATCGTTGATTTTTCTTTACTTTTCTTTAATTTATTTTCTCCTCCTGTTTGACATGCATTTACATTCTGCTCCACATGTAAAGTCTTTATCCAATTTCCTGTATAAGCTCATTGCAGCTACTGAACGTCCCGCGTTCATTCTAGGTCCTGAACGCCTCGCGCTCCCACTCACCCGGCTCCTTCTGAAGATCAGGAACGTGTGTGACAGTGCCTCATATATAAAGTTTATTTTGCATCTTTGTGGACCCGTTGAAATTGGACATTTATTCCTGCGGCCTGGAGAATAAAACCAACTCAGCCGACATTAAATCTTTTCTCCTGGATTCTTTAAATCTCCGCCAGATGTTGCTGCAGGAATCTGGCATCACCTCTGGCCATGTGTGACATAACAGCCTCTTCTTTTTCCCCTGAACGCCTCCCGTTGTCAAAAATCTACTCCATGTGTGTGTTGACAAGCTGATAAGTCTCCGTCTCCCTCTGTCCTCCGCTGGTTTTACATTTTCGGCCGTTTAGCGTCGGCTCGGGGTTCCTGAACGGTGTAAACCTGATTTACATGTCCAGGTAAGTATAAGCTTCCCCACTGCTGTAGGATAAACCATGAGGACTGAGAGCGACTTTAATGGATGAAGAACCGAGACACATAAGTCATTCGTAAAAGAGTCTGCAGCTGGATATTATTTGATATCGAATATTAAAGGACACATGTTGCAGCATTCACCCCCTGAAACTGGTGATTAAGGATCAGTTCAGGTGTTTCCATGTCCACATAACACCACGGCTCATTTATTTAATTTTCATGGTTATTTCTTTTACTTTTCTTTTGTCCTCTGCTGTCGCCTCAGTTCCTGGTATCAGAGCATTTCAGCGGAAACATCCTTTCGAGCCTCATAACCTCCTTTACTGTTTCTCATTGTGTAAGTATTTCACTTATATTACATCAGGAAACCTTAATTGTTTGTTAAGCCGTGGTCTGGACTTTTTTGGTAAAGTTTTGTCACAAACTCCTTTGTTTTTCTCGTCCTCTCCTCGGAGCATCCATCTGAACAGGCTTTGGTGGAAACAGAGCCTATGAGTAAAGAGGAAACATGAGTGAAGAGGTGATTTGAGGTCAGTTTTAAGCCTTCAGCCCCATAGCGAGACGGATTCTCACGTTCCTTGTCAATGAACCACAAACCCACCTTTAACTACTCAGGACGAGGCTCGTATGGACCCGGTGAGATGCGAAAACTGATGTTCGGCCCCTCGTCCGCTTTGAGAAAACGTCTGTGAAACAGTTTCGGAGGAAGAACTCATCACCAGTGGCCGAGGTTGTCAACCTCCCAGCTCTGAGCCCTGGCGGCGCCCGGGTTTCCCCACCAGAAAGCCCTCATCCCTCATCACGTCCTCCTCTCATCCTCCCCTGTTCTCTCCCCTCAGTGTGGCCAAGCCTGATTTTCCTAAAACAAGGGAATCCCAGGCCAGATGAGTCGAGATAGGGGGTGGATTGTGTGTTTGTGTGGGGGGGGGGCTCGCACCATAACTCATCTGTCAGAAAAGCTTGAGGGAGGAGGACGACAAGAGGAAAACGTTTGGAGTCCAGATCAGAAACTCTGCTTTGACTTGTGTTATAACTTTCAACAAGAACAGAGAAGACCGGAGTTGAAAGTATCAGCTGATTTACTGATTCAAAGGTAGTAAATAATTCATTAAGTCTCAAGTCCCGAATCAAGTAAAGTCTAAATTCATCAGACTCATGACTTGAGTCTGACTCGAAACCAAGTCCAGTAACAAGAGTCCACAGGTCTGCTTTCTACGCTGCATGTCCAATTTCAGGTGTCAAGCCCAAAGAGTCCTGAGCACTAAGTCATATCCCGGGTCGGCTCAGGTAAGAGCCAAGTCCAGCAGGTTCCAAGTCAAGACCAACAAGTCAAAATAGGTTTTGACTGACCAATAAATCATGTGGAAAACCATCCAATCTGCCAGCACCAGTCCAGACGCTGGTCCAGGAACTGTGGAGTGTTTGTCTCAGTATCGCTCTTTCAGCACAAAGAGATCAGGAATGAAGCGGACTGATCCAAGACATTACATAACAAGTCAATTACTTCTGGGACAAGGCAAAGGCTTTGGAGCGAATCCCAAAGGTTCGGTCCAAATACAAGAAAATAAAACCATTACCACAGAATATGCAGAAAATGAGGGAGTCCCTCAAGAGTCACATAAGAGCAAGGAGAGGCTGATCTGAATTCAGTGTGTGAAGACAACATGTAAGAGGCAAGAACATAAATCTGAAGAGTCTGATTTTGGTCTCAATCCCGTAACAAGGGCAAACGTCTTGTGAAACATCCATCGCAAGATCCAAACACAAGGCGACGTTCAAGGCCGAGCTGCTGCGGCTAGAACACGGGATCGCTGCGAAAACCATTAACGAACAAACCCCCGCGGACCAGTAACTTCCTGTGTGGAGGGGCAGCGAGCAGAGACACGGGACATTTAGATGGTGGACGATGGAAAATCAATGCAGAACAGATGGATGACGCACGGAGGACAGACCTGGGACCAGGACAGTCGGCCAGGACGGCAGGTGGATCCGTGGGCAGGTGCGGGAGGAAGCGTTCATCGGCGGTTCGCTGTTCATCCGAGTCAACCTGGAGACATAAATCGTCATAAATACTCAGTGAGAAGCAGCAAGGACGACAAGTCCAAGAGTTATTTAGTGAGTGATATGAATTTACTGACTTTTGTATTGTCAGCACTTCCCAGCTGGTCCTGACGGTGAAATCTCTCAAAAAGACCTGGACCTGGATAAGATGAAGAAAACCAATGAACCCACTGGAAAGATAACTCGTTCATTTTCTTGCAAAAAATAACCAGAAGTGATGCTACTGCAGCACGTTAGAAAAGTTTTTAAGACTTTATTTTCTTTTGAAAGCTGTGTTTGGGGAATTTGAAATCAATGTGTACTGAGACTAGTGGAGACTTGCAGACGCCCGGTTTACAGAGAGGTTTCAGTTTTAAAATTGGCCAAATTGACTGTGCTCACCCATTAAGGTCAGTGACTAAATAACAGCAGATGTGGACTGGTCTGTGCCCCGGGTTTCTAAACCCCGTCCTCTGTAGAGTCACCATTGGAAAACAATTCGCTCTGCGACTCAACCGCAGTCTCCAGAGGTCTTTGAGAAGTGAAAACACATCCTAATCGGAGTATTTATGTGATCATATTATTGGTTCTGAGAGACAAGAACCGATCCAGATCTGGGCTCCGCGGTGACATTCGCCAACACCAACATTTGCCGCCTCCAAAATCTCAGACTGTGAAATTAATTGTTACCAAACAAGACTTTCACATCACAGCAAATGACCTCAGAGAATTACCCAGAATCGCTCTGGCTGGCCTCAGATCAGGCTTTTCTAGGAACAGCTTAGGGCCTCGGAGCAGGCGAGTGTTTCCAGGTGACTCTCTGACATCGCCGTTGCCCGCAGCAACACGTTCTTTTAGTTTTTAAACCCGAGCCCGTGGAAGTCAGCTGGCATCAGGTTTCACGGCGAGAGTCCTCGGCCTCATGTGGTCTTAATTCCTCCTCCACGCTGTCCCAGAGACCAGGACCGGGATCAGGTTTCGGACCTGTGTGATTCATGAAGTGCTTTTTGTTTCCTCTGCAGCAGCTTGTTGGTGGAGCGACTCATCGGCGACAGCTTTCCCTCTGACCCAGGCCAGGCCCTGCTTGTCCTTGGCCCGTGGACCGTTTAGAAGCTAGTTTGGTCAGACAACTTTTGCTTCGGGCCTTAAAACCTCCGTAAACTCTCTCTGCTCGTTGAAAGGAACAGTCTTTACCTCTAGGCTGCAAAGTGAGAGGGCTCTGGAGCAGAAAAGGCCCCTGGTTCCATATAAAGACACGGTGTGATTATTGTTCTTACTGGTAACTTTCCCTTTGAACTGACTGATCCTCTGATCGACAGCAAACAAAGGCTGAAACCCCAAGGCAGAGAGCCGGTGCTGTCACTGGTCCTGGTGACCACAAGCCGGACAGAAAAATCCAGGACCACAATATTTAGCGGGCCACAGACTGGTTTGTCTTGGCCCCAGCAGGGACCTGGATTCTCCATCTCCATAAAAACTTATGACCACCTAAATATGATCCGACGATCCAATGTCTGCACTGCTTCCGGTGATGTATATCTGAAAACATCCCGGTTTTAAAATACTTTGGAAACACGAGGTGAACCCCGGAGCGAAGGCCGCGAGTCCACTCTGTCATGGTAAGAGTTCCAGGTCCTGATGAAATCCAGATTTACACTCACTGACGTCTCTGTTGGTCAGATCACAAACCTGTTACAGTCCATCTCTGTTTTCCAGGTCCTGCAAATCAGGGTCGGTCCTGATCCGGCCCAGGAGAAGAACCCCGTACCAACACAAACACATCAGTGAATCGCATTTGTTTAATCGTCTTCACAGGCTCCAAACCCAGCCGACGCTTCAGCAGCTGAACGGATCATAAACGGGAGGATTTCAGAGTCATTTCGGTGTCTCTTCATCTGAGTTGTTCCAGGTTCACACTCATTTTCATTATCGATTAATCTGCCGATCAGTTTCTCATTTAATTGGTTGCATTTGCCTCTCAGATTTTCGGAGATTGGATCCACTGACGGCGTGTGAGGTTCCTGCGGTGGCAAAGGGCCGTGACAGGACCCAGAGACGACGCCGTTCGAGATCCGGTTTCCTTACGCAAATATCTTTAATATTGTAAAGAGAAAATCTCGCTGCACCCATCTTCAGGCTGCTTTCCACAGTCTCTCCTCTTCCTCAGCTGGATGTTTTCTTTCCACTCGGAGGATAGTCGCCGTTAACGACTTGTTTTTCAGCACCATGACTGGCCTCAGACCCTCTGTCCTGCTTTTCTAACTCTGGCCGTTGCCCCTTGAGTTTCTGCAGACCCTGGCCCCCCCCTCACAGTTCAGGTTTCATCACATTAAAAACCCTGAGATTAAAGCAGAGGGTGATTCTATGAGCTCAAGACTCAATAGGAACCGTGTTTCAGGGAGGATTTCATTATTTTAGAGGTGAGGTGAGACAGGAAGTGTTGGAACCGTACCTGCTCAGTGAGACGCCCCTATCCCGCCGCCGAGGCCTGAAAGAGAACCAGACAGAGCAGCTGTGAGTTTCCCAGCACGCACCTCCTCCATCGATTTTGGTCTGAAGTGTACAGTATGTTCACTTAGCACACACACAAACACACACACACACACACACACACCTCATGTTTAAGAGCTGTTTCATGCCAAAGGACGAGCTCAGAGGAATTAACACCCACTGAAGAAATCTGGCTTTGATTGTGGACCACAAACAAGACTCGCAACTGAAGCCAGGCACAAAAACACAGTTTGCCAAGTCAAGTTATGCTTAAATGGCCCAACAACGACCCCCCCCCCGAACTCAACTGTCTCAGCGCCATAACACACTGAAGAAAATTAAATCTGAGCAGCTGGAACCAGAGAACTCAAAACGTTGAACTGATTCAGTGATTATCAGAACAGTTGACTTAAAACTGTGGAGGTGGGGGGGTTTAACTTGTCGAAGCACGGAGCCGGAGCAGAGAAATGTCCTCTGTCGGAGAAGGATCGGACTGACGGCGCTCACACCTCCGTCAGGCAACGTGCTCGTCCGTGTTCTGGCCCCCCCCCCACGAAGCTGTTTCAGCATGTTGATCAGAGAGACCTGAGATCTGGTCTAACAGAGGGACATGGTGTGGCTGCTGAACCTCGTTCTGGTCTGCAGATCAGATCGAGCCCTGGTTCCAACAAGCTGTAAATAACACGGGTAAAGATATTACATTTAATATCCAATAATGAGTCCAAGGAAAATAAACATGATCTGATCATCTATTAATAAACCGGTGGATGGTTTGTGACATTTTGCTTCTTTTCTCGATTTTCTCTCATTGGGTTTCGGTCAAAGCTGAAAGGTTTCGATGTTTGTGGATTTATTACTTCCTCGTGAATTAAAGAATAATCCGCAGATTAATCGATCATGAGAATCACTTCTCAGATGTGCTGCGACGGGATGCTAAATGCATTTGACAGAATTAAACCTGCCGAGTCCATAACAAAGTGTCAAGTTTCTTCAGTAAAAGAAGGAAACCAGTCAAATCCCATTCAGACTTAATGCCTGAACTCTACGTGTGTGTGTGTGTGTGTGTGTGTGTGTGTGTGTGCGGCTGTTTCAGACGTGTTCTGGCCGATTCATGTCGGTCAATCGGCTCCTGTCGTCTAACTGGATGGTTTATCTAGGGCCCGTACCTCAGCCATCGGTCTCTGGAGCACAGCTTCAGCGCTCTGACACTGGGTCACCGGTTTTAACCCGGAGGAAGTCGGGGCCCAGACGTCAGACCCCCGGACCCCGTCCTGGTTCCAGCAGGGTTACGTAACTCCGCAGCCGAGCTCCCCACCGCAGGAGCTCGGCCCGTAAACTTCGCCGGGGATCCGTCATGTGCTTCGTAAATCTGACTCCGACAAATCAAACCGTGGGGAGTTTACATGCGTGACATCATTTCCTGAGTTTTACTGGAGACGCCGCTCAGGCTCAAAACAAGACATTTTATCTGTTTTGGGAGATTTTAGAGCCTTAAATTGAATTAAAAAAAACTCCTGCTGCTCTGGTTGTCGAGGACGTCGACTCCTCTCTGAACCCTTAGGGACAAAGAATCAGAACAAGCTCAGTTTTCTGAGTCTGAAGTCGCAGCAAAGAAAAGCTCGACTTTGCTTTTCATCGCAGCAAACTCCTTTTCGTACGTCGGGTGAATTGGTGTCGATAAACTGTTGCTTTGCCTTAACTTTCTACATGAAACAAAGTGAAGCTCTGACCAATGCCTAAACCTTAATATTTCACAGGGTTTCCATTCTTCTGAGGACATTTCTATAGATCCACAGTAGGTCTGATGGATACTGAGACGGCATCTGGCAGGGGGAGTTTTTGTTACTGAACTTCCACCAGTTTCCACAACCTTCCACCTTGCAGAGTAAAACACATCTTAGTCAAGTGGCCAGAAAAACAATCACATTTCAATATTGAATATTCAACAAAATTACGATCATCCATCTCCACCAGAGGAAACCTGGTCTGAATGTTGGAAAAGATAAAGGGCATAAATACTGATTAAAAGCATGAGACCGATCCACATCTCAACTTCAAGGTCAAAACTGAACAGAAATCCATCAACAACCCCAGGCAGCAGGTCCAAAACGGGGGGTCCAGACCAGACCTGGGGGTCACAGGTCAAATATAACGGGCCTTCTGGTCGTCTAGAGGACGAGAAAGGGGAAAAAGCGCATTTATTTTCAGGCATTAATCTAATCTCTAATGGAGAATTATCGCTTCTTGTGATTCAGTCGATTATTTTTCCTGCAAATTTGATTCAAATGAAAGGAGAAATAATGTGGAGATCAAAGTTTAACCAGAACGACGGTCATCTTTTCTGAGGCTGGATCAAAAACTGACAAACTGACCTGAGGCGGCTTTCACACACTTTCCGTCTCCATCCATCAGATGAAAACTGGGCATTACCTCACCCACCAGTTGTCCCATTTCACATTAATGGGACTTCCTGGCGGTGCTGTGCCGTTGTGTTACATAACCCTGTGTTTCTGCTGCAGGCTGAAATTACAGCGTAGCTGGCATCGCCCGAGATGCTCCACGCTCTTATTCTGACGAGATTTCCTGCTCTTATTTTCTTTCTTCTCCTCTGTGGTGAATAAACCTGCACATTACTCTTCACAGAGTCAAGAACTTGTCAGATTTTTCCCTCTTAACTGAAGTAATCCAGCGGTTGCCACGGTGATAGTACATAAAGCTCATATCTTCGCCCTGCGGTTTGAGGGAAATGTCTGGAAAAGTGATGTAATCCGTCACATCACTGCTGCTGTTTCTAGCTGTGGTTGGATCTGTGACACTGGGGGGGGGGGGGGGGGTAAAGTGAGGATGGATGATTTGGTCCATGAGCTGGGGGAAGAAGGGGGGGGACTGCAAACACAATATGATCCCCATAATATTCTCCTCCGTCACTTTAATGACTCCACGTGTCAGTGTGGAATCTGAGCGTAGATTCAGTTTCCAGCTCATTAAAGTTTCTGTTCTGGGCATCGAAATGCTGAAATACCGTTGGACCGTTGAGGCGGCGAAGCCTCAACCAGTCACCACCGGCGGAAAAGGTCCTGGAGGAATGACCTGGAGTCTGGTCAGAAGAAAACACCATCACGTTTAAAACTGCTTACAACTAATTATTTCCATTATTGATCAATCTGCCCCAGATTTCCTCCATTAAACGAATAACCGTCAGGTGTCAATCAATCCTGAAAAAAGACGATGTCCCCAGATGTCTCGTCCTCATCAACCGACAATCATTTGAACCCCAAAGGTCCATGTGACGAAGAAAAGCATCAGGTCATCTCAACTTTGAAGCTGAAAACAGCAAACCGACCCATTCATGGTCAAATCAGATGCAGATTCATTTTCGGTTGATTGACTGATTGGTTTATCGAAATTCTCGCTCGTCTGCGGCCTGGAGCAACCTGTCGTCTTGACCGGCTCATATTTTCTACTTTGATTCTGAGTTTCTTTGCTCTTGTAAAGTTACTGATTTATTTCTATTTTTTTTTTTACGTCTAATTATTTACTTCTCTATAAATTCCTGTCCTTCTGCTCGTGTTTTCTATAATGTTTCGATTTAGATATTTTTCTGTTGCTTTCCAGCTCATTTTCATACAAAATGACCCAGTAACATTTTGCTTATATTTTATAAAAGTAGCAGGATTATACGATGCCTCCGTTTCCTGGGTTAGAAAATACAGTCACAACACGAGAAGCTGTTTTTTATATGTTTATATGTAATATGTTTCATTCAGATGGTTGAAGGAGTCTGAACAACTCTGTGGTAACAGGCTCGTCTTCAGACTTTTAACCGAAGCTGAAGCTCATGTCAGTCGAATCTGAACACACCGGCACAGAGAACACACTTTTACCCTCAGTGTGAATTACACCATCATAGGACATCGATTTCTCTGACATCTGTCAAGAATCAACGTCCATTGGTCCATGTGGACAATACGTTTCGTAGCTACAGAACTCCCTTCAGAATCTCCCTGTTTTTCAGTTTCCTCCAGTGTCTCAGTGATCCAGTGACAGTTGTCTGTACATCCACTGCTACACTGCTGACAGGAGCTGGTCACTGCTGGTTCAGCTGCTGTTAATGGGACAGTTTGACTAATGTGAACAGTGGTTAAATAAGACTGGGCTCATGTTGCAGCCTGCAGCTTAAGTCACTGTTTGACAATGGCGGTGTTACATTTCTTGTTTACATGCCCCAAAGCATTTTGGGAGCTGTAGTTAAAAAACAGAGGACAATTGTCCCCAAGACACGAGTGAGGAAACAAAACCCATAAAACTAAATTTTTTCTTGTTGTACTCTCAATATATTTATGACATCTAAGTCATTGCAGTGTTGCCGGGGGGGGGGGGGGGGGTTTGTCTTAATTTTGTCTTTATCTTTAACCCCCTGGGTTGGCGCGTTCACTGGAAACCGGGTGAGTGTGTTGTCAGTGTCGAGACACACTGAAGAAAACCCCTTAGCCACTGATACAGGACTTTAACATGTCCTGTTCCCTCATTTTGGAACCAACAGGAAAAATGACAGACAGCATTTACAAAAAGGAGTCAAAACTTCTTTATTGTTGAAAATCAATATAGAAACAAATGTATGTAGACAAACATCAACAGCACAGCCTCATGTTAACATACATTCTGGTTTTCTCCTGTGTTTTAAGGATCCCTGTTGGATAATAACAGGGCCTATGCACGAATACATCTGGGGCTCCAGCTGAGAGTTAAAGGCACAGTACGCCATTTAACGCTCCGTCGACAGCGTCTGACCAGTACTGTGCTTCACCGCGTGGAAGATTCTAGAAATGTCCCTGGATGGCGGACTCTGCCTCCACTCCTCCATCAGCAAGCCGTAATGCAGTGCGGTGGGCGTGGGGAGGGTCAGGGGCAGGTCAGGAGATCGATGGCAGACACAAGCAAGAGTTTGAAACAATTACGAAACACAATGAGCAGCTCACCTTGGAGCCCCATCCCGGGACCGTCAGACCACATTTCATGGGCGTCGCGGTCATTTATAGAACTTGAAGTTGTATTTAGACATTGGTCCAAAGAACTTGACCTCAATACTGTTCCTGTAACAAATCTTATGAGCGTCTGTGGGACCGAGCAAGTCCGGTGAGGCGTCCACCTGCGTCGTTTCCTTGTCCGATGGCCCGGTCGTTCAACCGTCTGCTGCCAGTATCTGGTTCGCCAGCCAGACACTTAACCAATGCAAGCACAGCGTATGAATGGCCGAGCGAAGGAAAACTCGGTCCAGGCCTCGCGAGGTCCGTTAGGATCCAGGACCTGGATCGGGATCAGGTACCCAGGTAGCCATGGAAACATTTAGCCTCTGCCAAGGGTTGGTGTAGGTTTGTAAGTATTTGATTGTGCTCCAGTCAGACTTGGTTCAGGTTTAGTTTCAGATATTCATCGGTTCATAAAACATGTTACGGGAAATTTCAAACTCACATTCTGGTGGAAAAGAAAACTTATTGTATTGGGATTATTTGCGGTTTTGTTATTTTGAACTTGCCTGATAATTTTTTTGTCCATCGTCAGGTTGCTGATATTGCCTACACATCTGGATATTTGGAAATCTTTCTCCATGATTTTTATGAACATCTGAGCAGCTGAGATGTTTTTTGTCCAGATCAGTGTTAGTTAGACAAAGATATGGAAACAACTTTCCAACGATATATCTTGTTTAACCTTATGGGCCTTTCTCTAGTGCAGAGTTTCTTCTTCTCTGTAAATCAGTTCTGACTGTGTAAATTAAAGAAAGGGATAGTTTAAACACGTTTTTTCATTTACCAGCCATTTTTCTATATAGTTTGCTTCCCGCTGTGCTTTAACATGAGGCAACAAGAAGAAGAGCACGATATAGTACAGTAAAAAAAAAAAAAAACGAGGAAAAGGCCATGGTGAGGGAAATGTATCTGCAAAAATGTATTGAAAAAATACATCCTCTCAATATACATATAAATACATTTCTGTTGTGCAAATTGCAAGTGTAGAAGCCTCGCGCCCCCCACCCCCCAATCAGGGGCCGAAGGTGGGGGAGACAGCGAGTCCAGTCAACACAACAGGTGTGTTGACGTCCGACCGACGAGTTTTATTCAAAGCACCGAAAATCAGGCCCATGCGACGCATATTCATATACTGTATATCTGTGATCACGCCGACATGGATTCACCCATGGAGCCGAGCTACGACTAGAGCTGCAATGATTAGCAAAATAACACAGGAGTCAACCAACCGATATTCATCAACAACGATTTTCATGATCGCCTCGAAATAAAAACGCAAAGAACTTAATGGTTTCGGCTTCTGAAATATGAGATTTACATGATGGTAAACTGAATGTTCTCGGGATTTGGATGGTTGTTTGAACAAGAAACAGACACCTGAGGACATCAGCTCAGGCTCAAGGAGATTTTTCACTATTTTCAGAGGTTTTACAGACCGAAAAATGAACCGATTAATCAAGAAAATGGTCGACAGTGACAAAAGAATAGTTATAGGTTAATGTACGCAGAGTGGGAAATGAGGCAGAAAAACAGCAACATCTGGCAAGTTTATCAAACGTTCAATACATATTGTCAACAGCGAGCAGCCCGTCTTCGTCCACTTGTTCAAGGCCACTCGGAGCCACCAGTAAGAGACCGTCGGGGGTGGATGTGCCACGGGACGGCATCCAGGCACCACGTCCTGCTCTATAGCTGTACTTCTAAAACCTGCCGCCCTAAATGCGAGTCAACGGGAACAAGCTGAAGTGGAAACCAAGGAATGTTCTGAAACGTCTACATCAGAGGAACAGCAGAAGCATCACACGCTGAAAAATCCTGCGACTCCTCGCCTGTGGCCCTCGGGAAGAAATGTAATCCAGGACCTTTTGATAAATAACATCTCACAAGTTATGAAAATAGGATTCCAGGGAGCCAGCTTCCCATTACTTTAACACAAAATAAAATATATCTAGCATGAGTTTGCTACCCCCCAACACTGCAGAGAGCGACCAAACCTCCTCATATCTTCCCGCTCTCCTATCAGTTTAGCCTTGTTGCTTGATAAATAGTTACGACAAGGCGTGTTTGCTATTACATATTTTTTAAAAAATGCTCTCTCGTTACAAATTCCCTGACGAGTATGTCCTGTACATGTTTTTACAGCACTGGGTAAGGTGGTGGAACATGGAGTTGAGGGGAGTTCGGAGGTCTGGCAGATCTTAAGGCCCCCTCCTGTTGTCGCCATCCCAGCCTGGGCGACCAATCCTCTTGCAGGCTTCTCCTCGGACCACTCTGGGGTCGAGTCCATTTACCATTTGCCGGGGATGGCCGTTCCACACTCGTACCATGAGACATAGTTGACGTGGGAGTGTCCGCCGATCTGGCCGAAGTGGACGGGCTCCTGGCGCATGGCCCTGAAGTAACCTGGACCGAAAAGAACAAGACGTGGTGTGAAAAATACTCTTCTTTTGGACCGGTTTACTACTTGCACCCTGAACGTGGACAGCTAGGGCCTCAATACGTTGCTCCACAAGAAGGAGCATCACACTTGTTGAGTCTCGTTTGACATTTCAGGAAAACAAAGCCGGACCACGTCGTTGCTGCTTGCATCTGGAGAACAGAACTCTGTGCAGGGGCTTTCAGAGTCGGACATTGTGGCCTCATGCTCGACAAAACTGAGACAACTGTCTTTGAGTCAGTGAGCCCAATTTTTGAGCTTGTATTTGTTCATGACGTCCTCAGGAAGTGGAAGTGACACTGAACTATATCAACATTTGTCTCATGTCTGAGTTCAGATTTAACTGAGTTATGACTCAGAGCAGAAAGGCTGAGGAGTTTCAAAGCAGATAAATCTCCCCAGTGAGTCGTGGGTCTCTGCTGCAGAGGACAACTGTGTGAAACATTAACCAACCATCTGTGGGTTCAACAACACCTGCTTGAACCTGTCCCTTCCACCTCACACAGTATCTTGGCCTCCACACAGGTGAGGGTTGGATGCTCTAACCTGCAGCCTGCTCGCAGGGTCGGACGCTGACCCTCCGCAGCCAGAATGAGCGCAGCCGAGAAACAAGACCAGGGTTCTCACCTGGTCTGGACGACAGCTGGTCGGCTCGGAGCTGTCTGCCTGTTCTTCCGTCCAGGAACGAGTCCACGAACTGACAGTGGTCCTCACCGAAGCCGGTCTGGTCGCCAATGTTGTAGAATTTACCTGAGCGGGGAAACGATCACGGACGGATCAGTACCGGGTTGAGATTCACTCTGAAATGAATCAATAGGCCCAAAGCGTCTGAACTCACCGTTGAGCGAATCGCTCAGGTAGATCTTGTACCTGAGCGAGTTGCAGAGCTGGACGCCGACAAACTTGCGGTACCAAGTCCGCTTCACGTACTGCTTACCGTGGCAGTCAGAGTAGGAGTCCGTCTTAAAGGGGAACTGAGTCCAGATGGCATCTTTACCTACAGAGATGGAAGGATTCTGCTTTATTGAAAAGTGATGTTCTGGTTAAATGAGCCATGATCCCGTGTGGGACTGAGCCTCACCTGAAACATTCTCGCTCACCCGCGGGTCCGCTAATGGAGGGAAAAAAAGGAAAACCATGTTTTAACATTGCTTTAATGGCAAATGCATCATATTTAAAATCAGGAAAAAACTTCCGTTTTCAAACCTAATTCGTTTAAGGTTTTTATTCGCATTTGATAGCTTTGCTGTTTGCAGCCTTTGAAGTATGACATTGGAGAAATTTGACTTTTATAAATAGTTTTATAAATCAAAGCTTTGCAAGTAGTTAAATGAAAAGAAAGAAAAAAAACAAGCTATGAATATTTTAAGTCTATTTACATAAGATCACAACTGAATTATCGGAAAACTGACGGCTGCCTGGAGGAACCAATGGAGACCAGTGCTGTACCTGACTCTGTGTTGAAGGACACGGGTTCACTGGAGGGACCTGTACCCAGTTCGTTCTTCGGCTTCACCTTGAACTCGTAACTACGAAGAAGCACAGAGGGAAGACGGAAAGAAAAGGGCATAAATGACCAGGGAACTTAAGCATCAGGAGCCTGTCTGGCCCCTCAAAGCCGCCATGTTGGAGGGAAATCTGCCTGAGCTAAACCCAGAGAAGCCTCCGTGACATAAAGTGACACGAAGGTTCACATCTCAGTATTTTCATAATTTTTACCAAAAAGTCGAACCAGCAGCACATTACTCAGTGTAAAAATACTCCATTACAAGTCGCAGTCCTGTGTTCAAAACCCGACTTAAGTAAATGTACAGAAGTATTAGCAAAATATAATTAAACTATCACAGTAAAAGTACCTGACTGTGCACTAACCTGCCTCCTGTGACTGATTTAACTACTTTATATACAGGTAGTCCACTGGTTCCCAGCCTAGGGGTTGGGGCCCTCCAGAGGGTCACCAGATAATCATTTAGTTTCACTCCTTTATAAAAATAATCTCCAACTCAACCACCAGGAGATTGCATCTTACTCCGTAATGGATCAGACGCAATCGATCAGTGATCTGATCAATAACAGTCAAACAGTCACAGGGACATTTTACGGCTTTCGGTATTTTCAGTGCTTCCTCCCTCTCAGACGTCCACCGTGGCCTCGCCTCATTCTTTGCTCTCTTGCAGCTGCTTTGTGTCAAAGTTACACAAGTGAGGGTTTGGACAGGTCTCAGGATGGTGAGTGTTTCCCCAGGTCGCGTCCCGCTTTCACCTCCGCTACGAGGAGCACCTCAGCCTGCAGCTATGTGCTTTTGGACAGTGCCGTTGGTGCCTGCAGTCGTCCACACGTGCCAGGCTCCCTTTCCAACTGCCTCCCTTCACACCACATAGTTTTCCCATCTCCAGGCTCATTAAAGCCTCAGTAAGCGTGACGGACAGACTCTGCTTATTTGACTCCATGAACGTCTGGCCGCGATGCTCGGCTCGACTCGGTAATTGCTCGACCGCCTCGGCGTGTTTGGACAGCTGAAGGCAAGCGGCAGACGTCCTGTTAGAAGCGACGCTCGAGGGGCGAGTGCTGGGATATTTCAGTATATGTCCCGTGTGCGGAGGTGAGCAGGCCTCCGATGTTTCCTTTACATAGATCTGCTTTCATGTGATGATCTCATTTCTGGCCTCGCTTGTTAAAAATCCTCTTTCTTTTGCCAGCATTTCAAAATAAAACAAGCCGCATGTGGATCTAAATAAAGACGACACAATTAATCTCCATTTTCTTCCAGACACGTTCTTCATCCAGATCAGACGCTGGATCTATGAGATTATTAAACACTCATGGAAGAGAGACTGGCTGCACCAGCTTGGCTGCTAAATGGACGATATGTTAACGCAGTTTATTCAGTCCATGCAGCTGCTGTTTAGGGGCCCCCTGGGCAGAAAAAATGTTCTGGGGCCCCTTCTGACCCCCTTCCTATGCAGTCATCTCCATATTTCACCCACTTACAGTGCAAACAAAGGTCTAAGATCCAAACTGCCTCCTTGTGCCAGAATAATATAAACTAAAATAAGGTACTAATACTTTATTACGACACAGGCCCTTTTATAAGACAGAGCAAAGGATTAAGTAATAATGCATAACAAACAGTTGAAATTACAGTTTTTATGGGCAAATTTAGCAAAACCGAGTGATGTGAAGTGAACCTGGAGCCTATTGGCTCCAGAGAGTCCAGGTCCCTGGGGCAGGGGCCCTTTTTGCCCTCTTTTTCTATTTGGTAATCCAGTGAAGAGTCATTTTCTCATAAATAGAGCAGCTCATACCAGGGTGATGATGCTACGGTTTGGTTTTGCTCCGCACCCACTCTTTAACCCTTGAGACCTGATCCAGAGTCACTTCGGGCTACCTGGTCTTGGCATTAACTTTGACGTGACTAGGACGACTTGGTGACTAGAGCTTGTTGTCAAATATACCTGCTCTCGGGTTTGAGGTTCTCCACGGCAGTGTGAGTCTGGTTGGTGGTCAGGATGGAAACCTGCTCGCCATCGGGTCCTTTAGCGGTGGAGATGACTTCGTACTCTGAGGAGAGAACAACAGAATAACCAGTGGGTTATTCAGGTCCTGAATTTATCTCTGCACTGGAGACACTGAGATGAAACGGATAATTTCTGAAAAATTTATAGGAACATTTTGGAGAGGACCGAGAAAAAGATGACTTCCCAAAGTTTTCCTTTAAAATGAGGAGCCTGCCTGTTGTTGGTAGTACAAGGTGTAATGTTGTTCATAGTAAAAATTTAATGAGGAAAGTTTACAATTCTTCTGCTTGAGGGGCCGATGGGAAATGGAGGCTGTGCTTGAAGTCAGTGATTTTTTTTGTTAAGAAGCATTAAAAAGCACAAACAGCTACTGAGATCAAAGTCTAAGAGTGGATCTTTTGTCTTGTGTCGTCATACCGGTGGTGTCGTTGTCAGTCTTCTCCCAGTCCAGGATGATGAAGGACGGGCATCCCTCCACCGTTACCACAGTGAGGTTGGAGGGTGGGCTCTTGGGCGGGGCCGTCACGTTGGCCTCGCCGGGTTCGTCTTCGGGGAAGTAATTGAGGGAGGAAGTGATGGAGCAAGGCTCGTCCGGTTTCTTGCCGGTTTGGTAAACGACGTGAGGCGCTGTGGAAGGGGGAGGGGTTGATCAGAATCAGAAAAACTCTGCTGCTTCGATATGGTAGAGCAAGTAACCAGCTCCGGGTTTCAGGTTTAACTCCCTATATAGTTTAATATAGTGGTACATTCTGCAGTTACAGTTCCAGTATGTCTTGGCCTGAGCATTTCCCTCGATCAGTCCATAACTTTGAGTCTAGGTTGAAGCTCTAGTCTTTCCTTGTGTACCAAATTGCCAGAGTCCTTTTCCACATACCCACGTAGCGTTTCTTGCCCATGGCGTCAACATCAGAGCTTGGCTGTGATTTAAACAGGTCCGAGTCCTCCCATGTTTCCTGTCGAGTCACTGAAAGAGGAAACAGAGATACGAAGACATCTCAGATGTCATGACTAAACCCGTCAGGATGTAAAATCACCCCCCCCCAAATGAAACCAGACACACATAATGCTTGTGAAGTCTTGTGATGACCTAAGATCCTGAGCAAGACAACTCTACAAATACCCAACAGGGAGATGTTTGCGAGCCCTGCTCAGACCCTAGATGTTGCATCATTTACAAATGATTGACTATTGCAGATAAATTTATGAGCTTTCACGTGTCTGACTGGTGAAACACTTGAGCAAATAAAATGATCATGTGTTGCAATTCTGGTTAAACAGGTGCCTAATTCCAGTTTCTTTCAAATGAACTGGAAGAAGAACTGGAAATTTACCCACCAGTTGTCGTGGGTGCAGTAGTTGTGGTCTGCCTCCGCTCCTGTTTGGTTGGCTTGGCAGTGGCTGATGGGACTTTGGGTTTCAGGATTGGCAACTTGTCCGTCTGCTTAAAGTTGTTCACCTTGTCTGATGGAAAACATTAAAAAAAAAAAAAAAACTAAATTGTTGGGAAATTTGATCATAATCTGTCTTCAAGAAAACGAATAGAATTGTGATACTTAGAGATGCTTTGGTTGGAAGAATCCACCCGAGAGAACAGGTATCGTTCTTCATTTCTCGACTCTCTCTGAGTTCTTACCTGTTTCTCCGGGTTTTCCCACCAAGTTTGGTCTCTTGTTGATCGGTACCGACGGGCGGACAGGAGATCCTGGAACAAACATCATACATCATACATTTTCCTTACCTGTAAACTACAGGACTTTCTAATATTCTGTCTAGGATGTTTAAAGTCCCTACAATAAGTTAAAGCCAACAGTTTGTGAAAAAAGGTGCTTTTATACATTACAGGCTGTATTTAATAGAAAACAGTGGAATGCTCCTTTCATCACCTACAATATAAAGTGCTCTCATAAGTTTTTGAAGTGGAACATTACATGACAGACAGGTCTTTACTGTAAATCAGCTTCAGGCATGTTTCGCCTGTGGACACTTTCTGTCTAAATAAGGCAAAGAGCGAAGCTTTCTCATCGACTTTGGCTTTATTGTCTAGCTAGCTGCTCTCTAATCTCCTGGAAAATCTGTTCTTTTCTCCTGAGGTGGAACTCGATACCCATTTCCAAACACCAAATGAACCTGAAAACACGAACAATCCTGTCTAATTCCATGAGATCCTGAGATCCAACAGTATGTGTTTTTGAGACTGAAGTCCAGAACCTGCAGCCAATTACTACCCCCCCCCATTTCATTTAGAGAGAAGCCAAAATTCTTTACAATCAAGGAATTGAACCAGTTCCAAAACTAAATGGAATAAATGCAAAGCCAGGAATATGAAAGATGTTGGAGTCCTGAAACACTTTCGCTCTGAACATGAAACACTACAGACGTTCTCCTTTCAGGTGGTCTCATGTAAATATGTATGATGGAAGAAAAGACGCCAGGCTGCCTGTAGCACTGTGCTTTGGTTAATATTTACTGGTCTTTCAAATATAGTTTGCATTCAGTAATTTGGACTTCAAAGCGCTCTTTTCTTTACCTCTCTTGTGTAAAGCTTCTATTCTTCTTTAACATAAACTAAGTGCCCTGTCAATAATATGTAAAGTCTTTAGAAAATGATTCAAAGCAGTGCTTTGTACTGGAAATTCATTGTGTAAACTGCAGTAATTTTACTCCATGTTCAGTAATGCCTGGTGATTACTGTATAAAACTGAATGAAATAAATATTGGTATCATTTCCTGTTTTCACACAGAAACAATCCTGAAATAAAAAGCAAACAGCAGTTTCCACTGTCGGATGAAACCTTCCCAATGCATGCCATGCTGTCCTCGTCGCGTGAGGCCTTTTCTAAACACGCCATCTCAGCAGCAACAAGTCTGAAGCTCATGGTGCTCGCAACGTTCACAATCAAGCAAGAAGCAAAGGCTGAAGCATGTGGACCCTGGACAGGGAAATTAAAAAAGGGCTGAAATAACACCAAATGGTCCACTGCAGACGGCAGGTTCATCAGTGTAATTAGAAACAGTTTCTCTAAATTTCTGAGGCGACAAAAAGTGCAAAGCTTGGCAGTGTGAGGTTTTTAAAAAATAAGTTAATGATCAGAAAAGCGCATACTTTCCAAAAAGGAAAACAATTTTCCACAGGCTCTGCTGAAGCCTTTGGCCAAAGCTTTAAGCTGACAATCGTTATTTTCTTTTCTGGTGCTTTTATAGATATGTCTCTGGACATCTAATGCGTTCGTACCATGCAGTCTTGGCGATACAGAGCGACTGAAGCGCCAGTCAGCACATGGCACGGGCAAGTTCTGGGTGCAGATGGGTGAGATTCATGCCGTTACCAACCATAAAACTGATCTTCGACGGTGGGACCCGAGTGACCAAACACATCAGGGAATTCAGACTTCTTGTCCTCCAGCAATGAGTTGTTAACTGCAGCAGGAAAGGCACCGAGATTAAAACTCATCCCTGCATTGGTTCTGCCTGAACACTCAATCTCTGAGGCCTCAGACTCCCTGAGCATTCCCGTTTTGCATTTCTAACTTCCTGTTAAAATGTCCTGGACTGACTTTTTCTGGATGTCGACATACAGAAGACCAGAAATTGAAAAAATTTAAAAAAAATGGATGACACCAAAAACCAGCTCATGCCCGCTGCACAGGAAAACCATGCACACCATGAAATCATGCACAATGTAAGACATGACCAAGAATGATTTGATCAAATAGTTTCTTGAGTCAGAAGATTGAATCTGATTAATTCAAGTTTGGACCCCATCTCCATCTGGTGTTAACACATCTGTATCTGGATCCCTCTTACGTTAGACCCCCTTTTAAACTAACAAACACAATACTGAGATTTGATCTTAATGATCATAATGTGATGATAATGTGCAAAAAGAGTTGAGCTAACAAGAACACTTATGAATTCCAGGCTGTTTATGTCTACCACATGTTCATAATAATTATAATAATTATGTATTATGTAACAATACGTAATGCCATATCTTAACCTCCAGACGTTTTAGTTCAAAATATTGTGGAGATCGCAAAGTTTCCAAAGATAATTTTGAGTAAATTTTGGATTTCAAAGATCTCATAAACTCAATTCATTAATGATGAAGAACTCAATCCAAATCTACTTTTTCTGGGGTCAAGTTAAACTTCTTTTCTTTCACAATTTTTATATCTGCCAAACCATCTTTACATGTTTCTTAGGTGAAGACAGTGAAATAGAAAACTTTCTGTAGCCCAGCATCCAAAGAGCCCGAGCAGGTCTCAGTGAAGGCCTCTGAAACTGCTTCAGTTTCTGCGGGAACACCTCAAAACCCCCAACCCCAACCTCAAAACCCAGACGTTTAAGACCCCCCCCAACCACATGAACACAGAGGCATAATCAGCTGCTGTTACTGGACTTATGTAACCAACTCAAATAATCAAGCTCCAACCCAAAATCCACTTGATTATTTGAAGAAGTCGCTGCCAGAGGCTTTGCTGAAACCCTGCAGAAGCTCAATTAGAAACAGCAAACATGTGGGACAAAAAGGCAATAAGAACGGACAGACCGATGGACGGATGGAAGTAATTATTAATAAACACAATGGATGGAGACAAAAACACCAACATGAGCTGCAGTGGATGTGAAGATGCTGCGAAAGCGACTGGTGGGTTAATGATGAAACACAAAAAGACAAACAAGGTCTTTTGTTTTTTACCCAGTCGAGGTCGGGACCATAAGGCTGGTTTGGGTGGGGAAATGCCCCGGTGTGGCTGTCCATTTACTGTTGGGAGAAAAATGAGTATTACGAAGGGAAAGAACTGTTATTGAAAACCGAACCCAGCACAAGAACAACCAGTCAAAAAAAAAACAACAAATAAATGAAAATAGGTCAGTTTGTTGCCCAATTTTCATCTCAACCCAGAGGGATTTTTCTCCATTGTTTTAGTCCGGTATATTTTCTGTGCCTTGTGTCATCACATCCATTACTCTATCAAACATTACGTAAGGAAGCTTAAGACGGACTTGTTTGATTGTTCAGCTGTGAGGTTCATTTAGCAGCCAACAGTTAAACAAGTGTAATTTGACAGCATGAAAGTCAACAAACAAAAGACAAAAACAACAGGGTAAAACTGTTAAGGTGTTGAAAACAGATGTGGCTTTATGAGATGTGAGCCACAGAGCTCAGATTAATTAAATCTGTTGGGATTTTCTGTCCATTTCCATTTGAATTTTAAAGAATATTGAATGATTCAGCAAATCTGCTGGGACAAAGCCAGGAGCTGGTGATTTCAACACCGAATCAAACCAAAATCAGCAACTTCACCTCCTTATGGTCCGGTATCGGCCACAGACACCCATGACGAATCCCAAACCCCAAGGCCTGACAAGGCCAGTCAATGTTTAATCTGAGCCCCCCAAGAGCTGAAACCTGCACCTCACAATTCTCTGTGAGTTTAGATCATTTTCCCAAAGCTGCATAACATGGCGCCCAGTAAATGTCATAGGGAATATTTGTTTTTTATTAATCATTCCTTAAAAGATTAATTACTGCATTATACTTATTTGGTTCACACATGCCTTTAAATTACACAAATGTCTACTTTGATCTAAAACTTGTGTCCTAAAATTAATTTATTGGCTGCCAACTTCCCTCTTGTGAAGGGCAGCAATACGGCTTCAACAACCAATGTCAATGGTGACGCAAGGAAACAAAGGTAGCACTGAAAATACATCCAATCATCTCTCAGGTCCAGATAAGATTTAAACCATATTAAATCCAAACAGTGCACAGAGAGAGAGCCGATTATGGCGACCGGTGGAGGTGATAACTTAATCTGGATTAAGAAAAATTTGAGGGCATGGATTCAGTTTCAACTTGATTTAACTTTATGTGAAATTATCCAAAAAATAAAGCCTTACTTTAATTCAGGGTGGTATTTTTGAGGGCACAAATGACTGACTCTGGAAAATATCATCATTAAAATTTTCCCCATGGACAATTTGAGGCTTTACTGGGGGCTGCAAAAGTCTTGGTGGGAACAAACTGAAAATAATGCAAGAAAGTTGAGAAGAGTCAAGAGACAGGTACAAGGAGGATTACCCCCGAGTATCCCAGCGGTCGGGGAGGAGTTACTGGGTCTAGAGGAAGGACGGGGCTGTCTGAAGCCGTTAAAGAGGGGAAAGTGGGGGGTTCTCGATGCCGGCCTCATGGATCTGACAACCGTGTTGGCTGCAGGGTTGTAGGGCTGCAAAGGCAGTGACGGGGTGAGATTTCTTTTGCTGCCTTGACCTAAAAGATCAAAAACAGTTGCAAGGCCTGTGTTACAATCTGATTTTGTCTTTATCTAAGTTGCCAGTGAAGCGAGCTTGCAGCAGCCCTGAGCAGTGATGTTAGTGATGGAAGTTCTTACTGTAATGGACCATTACATTTGATATAATTCTCGAAGTCGGTACAATTTATGGAATAAACACATGAGATTGATGGGATCATGATGAGCGCTCACAATCTTTGGAAACCACAGTCATTTAAGCTGCAGGGGAACCATGATGATGCAACCATGACTGTAAGATTGTGTGCTACATGCAGACATCAGAGGCCATGTTGGATGAAACGTGTTTAAACTCCTGGAGCGAGCAGCCATTCCTGTGGACAAAGACCTAGCTGCAAGTTTAACTGGAAGCCGACTGGAAGCTCAAAGGAACAAGATGGTTGCAGATTAACAGCAGACAGAGACAGAAAGAGCAAGACTGCCGTTGATCGCAAGGAACAGGAAGCATTTCATGAGGTCATCATTACCCCAGCTGTTAGTTTTAGCCCTCTCTTTGGCCAGAGCTGTTCTCAGCAGCGATGACCCATCCTGCGATTTGCCGAAAGCTGTGAGGGAGAAAGAAGGTTTAACACTACAAAGACCCAGACATCAGTCGGTTTAAGAGAGGGTCCAAAACCTGCTGAATTAAAGTGAAAGTTAGAAATAATATTTCTGTGCATAATTAGACGTTCATCAAACTGAAACTAAGCCTTGAAAAATTTGAAAGGACATTGAACTGTTTGCAGTCGACCTTATTATATTTGGCAAAGTCCTACAGGGCCTCTCAAGTCCCAAAGGTAAGGATACATCTCACGAACAAGTGGGATTTATTGTAATCACCATTATTTCACTACATACACAGGAACAAAAATAAAGTACGGTGAGAAATTGAGGGTTGGAGGTGGAAATGACCATCAACAGTGAAAAAAGGACACTGGATGTATCTCCCTCAACTTTCAAAAGGAAGGAGGGGAGGTTTTCCTATCAGAGCCTTAGTTTTGCAATTCTTAAATATAAAACAGTAGTTAACAGACAGCAACTTAGCCTACAAAGTTTAACTATACAGTAGTTTTCCTTTAAATATCAATGGGCTCATTTATTTACTCTCTTCTGTATCAGCAGGTACTCTACAGTCAACATCTGGTTTGTAACCACACACTGATTTCCAACCAGCTTTTCCAAAACGTGGCAATTATTTCACAAAAATGAAAATAAAAAAGGGAAGTTGGTGGGTGGAAATTACCAGCAGGATTATGAGGCTTCTCAGGTGCATTAGAGGGCGCCTTAGTTGTCTGCCCCTGAAGCGAGTCACCATAGGAGGGCAATTTAGTAAGGGGGGAGGCTGTGGTGGTGGTGGAAGGGGCTTTGGTGGGCAGGAGTCGGGGGCGGGTAGAAGGACTAGGATCCGCCGGTCGGTTGGTGTCATTTTTAACAGTGTTTCCTTTGTCTGGAGCAAGAGAGGAGAGAGGTACTGTAACCATGGGAATCTGATCATCTTAAGTTGGATTTAAGACGCAACATCAGTGTTTGGGTTTGATTTACAGTAGATATACTGTATTTTAAATTACACCGACATGCATTTGGATTCCTTTCAATATCTCCAAAAGGTATGAAGAAATAAAAGGCACCGGATACATGTCTTTAAAAGGCTGGAAATCTTTTCCACTTTTTTAAAAATGGGGCTGGACATTGTAATCTGGCTGACCCAATAGTTCTTCATTTACATCAAGATAAATTCAGTTGCATTTTATTTCTTTTTATAAAATTATAAAAGTTTCTTTTTTACTCCTCAAGGTGAGGTATCTAAAAGCCAGCCCTGCTTTAAAAAGAAGATTCCCTGTTTGGCAAACAAATGTCCAAAGGATGAGGATTTGGTCCCATAATCTTGTACCTCTGTGAAAAACAAAAAAGTCCAGAAGACATTTTGTTTGTGAAGACAAAGGGGACAAGGGGTTTGAGGATTTTGCAGAACGACTTGTGTTGTCTTTCCCTGGTGGGAAAGTCCAACAACGTCTGCGTCTGAACTGGCCGACATGCAGTCCTTTCATGCAAACTGACTGAACATGGCAATGTTTTAATGAAGCAACCACAGTGAGAACTGAAGACAGTGATGTGTGGACAGATGGCAGATAGACAGAGCAATGGATGGATGGATGAGAGAGGAATTCTGACTCAAACTAAAGCAAAGTGGTTGAATGATATTGGTTTATTTGTCTACAATTCATCATTGAAGACCAATTTGAGTGGAATAATTGTAGATAGAATAACAAGCTTTGTTCTTTTTGTTTTTTAAAAACAAGAAAAAGTTTGGATTTATCAACTCAACCAAATTATGATTATCTTTTCTTTTCACATCAACAATTACACTTAAAGTATTGATCTTAGCAGTTATTTAGTCTATTATTAGGTCCTAAATTGTTCCGTTGACCTCTCAAACTCTACTGGATCAATCACTGGCTCATGTAGTTAGGGCAAATGTTGCGTAGATACATGGAAATTAATTTTAATTGTAGTTTCTTCAGAGATACTTTTGACTATATGTGCATTATACATACGATTTTTGGAGAAAATCAAGACTGAATATTGACTATTGAACTAAATGACACGTTAAAGAGGGAGATTTTGTCAGTTATTCACTGATAAATTGGTTAAAACTATATTTCAGATGTTTCAGACCCAACACAGATCTGTGGGCTCTGACAAGACAGAAAAGATTAACCTTTGAGGCAAGAGAGAAAAGAAAGAAATGATGCATGAGACAACAGATCATTTCAGGCTGAAAGAAGAAAAGCAGAGGAAGAAAACTGGTGGCCGACGAACATTTCGACTGAACAGATGAAGCATCATGGATGAGACATGAAAAAACTGGCCGCGGTTGCTGTCAGTGTGGGCGGGGCAAAGTGAACTCACTCGTATCACCTAACGACACCTCCACGCCTCGTATCGACCTTCTAACTAGGCTCAAAACATGCTAGCATGCAGCCAATCGCAACAGCTGCATGTCCTGGACCCCACCCCCTCGCAGGTGCATCGCCGGGCTCAGCCGAAGCAGGTAAAAATTGGCTGGATGAAGGTGGAGGGTTAGAGAAATGAAAGAGCGTTTTTCTTGTTACCAAGTGAAACACGGGGCCATTTGGGCTCAGCAGAGCCGGGAAGGGGCAACGTTTCCTGCTGGCTCTCGGGCGGCGCTGTGGGAAATAATACGTCTGGTTATATAAGAGGGGAGAGAAAATGGATATGAAACTGAAGGTGAAAGTGTAGGAGTGAAATGCCGGGCGACACGGTTTAGATGAAGCAGGTGCAGGGTCGGGTTTGACTGATATGGACTGTAAAGGGTGATCTCAAATGGCTTGATGCCAATTTTCAACATGAAACTGGACAAAGTTCAGGCCTGATGATGCAGGGTTTCTGTGCAGCTCTTATCTGAAGGAACTGCACGACTGCAGGGCTGTGGGGAAAAGGACTATGGTCACTTACAGCAGATTTCAGGTTTTCATAAACTACTTTTCACATTAAGTTTTGGAGGCTGAGCAGCCAGATAAGGCAGTTTTCCAATCAGTCAAACCCCTGCTGAGGTCCTGCATTGCAGGGTCAGAATGTCTCTGCAGCCCTGATGGAGAAATAACAGTGGGAGTGTGAAGGGAGGGGTGGGGGGGGGCTTGTGTGTGTGGAGGATGGATGGAGGAGGAGATAATCACCGAAGGAGGTGCGTGGTGCTCCGGGGAAACCTGGGTTTTTGAGCGGAGGAGAAAGTCGAGGCTGCGTCCGGTTGTGCAGAGCTGAGAAGAAGTCGACAGACCACAGGAAATAAAACCAGAAGCAGTTTACACACTCTCTGCCTCTGCCGGGTCAAATCACATATTAAAGTGCTCATTCACGTTGTTTGGCAGGAGATTCACTGAATGGATCTCTACCGAGCTAAAAATCTATATTTCCATAAATCTCTTGGCTTTATGACTGACTGTATTTTGCAGGAGGCGATCATTCTGCTTTTATTGAGTTTAAGGGATCATTTAGTTGAAGTTGAAAAAGTCACATCAGAGCTTCGACACTGAGAAGAGAAAATTGACTGAGGACAAGTGATCAGCACTACAGAGAACTTGGACACAACTTTCATACTTCAGTGCGGTTTCAGGACATTTTGATGAGGCTTTGACTCAGAATTGTCTCAGTCTTGCGGGTGTTTGATTGAACTTTGGTCTCTGCAGCCAGATTCACTATCCCAGTCCAATAACTCTTTGGTTATAGGATATTTCAACATTTTAGAATTACCTTTCAGCATTATCTGGAAGAATACACAGTCTAGTTATCATTTAAAGCTCTGCTCCCATGTTAGAATTGATCAGTTATCAGTTGACTTAGTAATTCGTTCAGTCATCGCTCTCTGATTCCAGTCTCTTCATCGTAAGTTTTTGCTGCTTTTCTGTATTTTATAAGCTCAATAACTGGATCACTTTGGGTTTTGTTTAAAGTTCAAGAATCAATTTTACCATGAGACTGACATTGGACGTTTTAGACGTTTTTGGTTTTTTTTCATCCTTTGAAAAGGATGAAAACACAAACCCACATTTGGGCTAAGATCTAAAATATTGTGGCTTGATCTTTGGTCTGTGATATTTTTGAGGCTTCCTCCTGCAGACTGAGTGTTTATAACCAGCCTGAACATGCAGTGACGTCCGTCAGGGCCTTTATTCTCTGTTTTATTGTCATGAGAACAGATGGGGGTGGATTACTGACTGAACATACCTGCACAGCTATTAAACAGATTCTTCTGAGTAATGTCAGGCAGGAAAAATGAGTGGGGAGCAACAAACGCTGCCTGAACAAGTCTGTTTATACTGTAGTGTAATTTTTAAAAAAAAGAAAAAAAAAAATCTTACCAGGACGAGGAGGGAACAGGGTGTGAGGTCCATGAGGTTTCTGGAAAATAAAACAATTCTAAATTCAGGCTCATGATTAAAATAAAGATAAAACAATTTGCAGTCCTGATTCTGGTCCTGAATGAGCCGAGCCTTTCAAATAAATTTTAGATCAGTTTCATTCCAAAATTTCAGCATTTGTTATGATTTTTTTTGTTGTAATTAAATGATTCTCCAGAGCCTCCTTTTCTCGGTTCATCTTTAAATCTCGCTTTAGGAACCACTGTATTCTAAAATTAGCGTTATTATTTTTTGGTTTGGTTGTTGTTGTGCAGCTTGGTCAGATAGGTACATGCTCTGCTTATGCTCTGTTCTGTATATTGTTTAGGTTTATGTATTATAAAATTCTAGAAAAAGTAAAATTCTGAAAAACATCAAAATCAACCCTTGTAAAAGTGATTAACTCTATTCAACTGAAAAAGTCTTTATTGAAAATTTTAGTTTTATCAACTTGTTTTTTAATGGAATAAAAATTGAATAATAAACCTAATTAAACTTTGATCTGTTGTAGATTGCGTGCACAAACGTAAAAGACCTTTGAACAGAATCTTTAGATTAAATGGTTTGATCTGAATATTGGCAGCCGCAGACTTTTGTAGCTCAGACTAAAGAGTGTGTGAGCACTTGTAAACATGTTAAAGGTGATGAATTGGCTCTGAAGGAGGAAGTGTGTTTAGCGTCGCGGCGTCTCTCCGCTGAGCGAGCGGACAGACTCGACCTCCGCCTTTAGCCTCTAAAGAGCACACGTGACCATGAAGTGGTCCGTGCGCCAGGAGCTCCACGTCATACATGTTACATTTGCTGAGAACATGTAATATGCAGAGGGGCCCACAGGAAGCTAAACATGGCAGAAATCTGTGTGAGGTCCCGCAGTCCGAGGCAGGTGGTTCGGTTTTGGACTTTCATCTTCCTCTAAGAACATTTTGGGTTCACAGTTAAGTCTGAGGAAACAACCAGTGCTGCTCTTCAGGAACAAAAACAAGAGTGGAAATTACACTTTCTGCTTGTCCTCTGAAAACGTCTGTGGCTGAAAATATCAAAATAAAACCATTTAATCATTAAATTGAAGATTGAAATGCCAAAAATAATTCTTCAAAAACATTTCACCCTTTGGTTAAACGTTATTTAACCTTGAATATAAAGGTTGATTTCTATTTTCTAAGTAGATTTGAAATAATAAAGATGCTTCACTTTGACAGATGCAGGTTCAGAGGATCCTGGTTGTTGTTCACAGTTTATATTCACAGACTGAAGAGGTGCACTGACACAAGATCTACAAGCAGGGCAGTGGGTTACGTACCATCGGCTTGGCGAGAGGATTTCGCAGCTTGTACGGCTTCTGTGCATTTTTATCTGTGAAAACCAGAAAGGTTGGTTGAGAATCCAGAGAAACGCAACAAGGTCAGCTTGTAAACGATAGGACTCTTTATCGCAGACTTGACAATCAGATCCAGACAATTAGATTAACCCTTTGGCATCTGTCCTTAGTCCTGAGACATACAAACAAGGTCAAAACCAGATCAAAAGATAAAACTCTGAGTTACACTAGATTTTAAAGGTTTTCTTGAGCTATTAAGTGTGGAGGCAAATCACTTTTACCAAAGAAAAAATATCTAGTGAGTCGCTGTAATTACAAAATAAAGATCTTGATCATTATTACGAGACTGTCCTCATGAAACCTTTTCTTAAAATTATGAGTAAAAGACGCCGTCACAGTCCCAGATCCCAGCCAGGTTAAAAGTAGACTGAATTTGAAAGGCCAAGGTGTTTTTAGACACGGATGGAAGTGATCCAGGATCGTTGGCATCTCCATCTACTGGGAGAGTCTTGACATCATGAACCCATAAGACGACAGACAATCATCCTGGCACTTTGAACCAACAGCACAAGAGGCTGGTGTGAAGTAACTTGAACACTGAGTCGCTGGTTGGGGTGAAACACTAAGTACCTACATTTCAACATGTAGTCGACTGCACTAAGATTCACATGGATGTTTGGCGATAGAGCCGAACAACAATCTGCTGCTTACTGCCCATGTTGGTGTTGTGGATGACCGGTTTGCTCCATGTGCCGCTGCGGTCGTCCTTGTTTGATCGGACGCCGAACTCGTAGGCCGTATTGGGCTTCAGGTTGTCGATGACCGTGTCGCTGGTGGGGCAGGTCTGGTAAATCCACTTCCTGTTCCTCTCCCTGTAGCGGATGGTGTAAAACCTGGAGGCAGACAGAGGACAAAAGTCTGGTAAGAGTGGGAAGGAACAGACCGATTTCACCTACAGCAGCTTGTTAACGGGCAATTCCCAGGTGCTCTTGAGCAAAAGGATCAAACTAATTTTGAGATTTGACAGGACTGAAATATAAAGACAAGGGCTGACAGCGATGGACACGGAACATCAGTAAGAAATGATGAGCTGTGTTGGAAAATATCTCTGCTTGTTTGATAAAAGGTCAAAGCTACAACCAGGAACGTGCAGGATTTCATCCTGGGCTGTTTCTGTTGGTTTTTATTGTTTTTTTACACGTGTTGGCCGCATTTCACATCTTCTTATTCTCAGGATTCGGTAAACTCCTCGGAAACATGGATATTCTGGTTGTTGGTACGACACTCGTCCTACTGGATACCAAAGTTTTGATGAAAATCACAGCTGGCCAGCGGTGAAGCTGCTGAAGGGCAGGTTTTCAACCACATCTGGAATGTGACGGAGATTTGCTCGACGCTACATTGAAGGCGTCAGAAGGCGACTGTGTACAGTTCAGCAACTTTGACCACTGCTGGAGTTTAGCGCCTTGCTAATGTTCTTTCCTGAGGCTAACGAGACCCCAAAGTACGACATGTGACTGACACAAACAGTCCCGCGCCAAGTCGTTAGCCCGGGTGGTTTCTCTGACCTCAGCGTGGAAACAGCCTCTCCCGTTAGGTGCTATTAATGCTGGCCGATCATTGCTTTCGCTCCCTCACATCGTGTTTTCCAGCCAAACGTTCCTCAGAAGGAGCAGAAAGAGCCTTTCATAGGATGCCCAGAGTGGCACAGGGCGCCTGGGTCAGGCTTTCCAACGGCTCCTCCAACTTGTTTGACAGGGAAGGAAAAAAATATGTATTACTGGAGGCAGGGGAAAGTGGGAGGGGAAAGAAAAAGAGCGTCCAAGTCGATATAATGTCACTCAACAAACCCAGGAAATTCAAACGCAGAGTTTTCAAGTCGAACCGTCCGTCTCTTGACTGGTTGAAGGTTTGGGCTTGGAGAGAAAGAAGTCAGGGGTTTTCTGAATGTTCTTAAATACCCGAGAGGAGCTAAAAATCTTTCATGTTCAGGAAACCAAAGGTGTCATGTCATCTTGAGGAAGGTTTGTATGAGTGAATGAATACAGATCAATAGAAAAATTTTTAAAAGGGCTCAGAAAGATTAGGTAAACACGAGCTCTGTTCTTGTAATAAAGTTGTACACATTGTGAGATTTTTTTTTAAATTGTAATTGTGACATATGGATCACACAATTACTGTCATCTAAACCCCACACCCCTAACCCTCCGCATGGCTCTCACCCATCCTCCAGACACTCGTTCATGATGTTCCCTTCATAGGGCGTCTTCAGATAGTTCCCCCAGGACAGCAGCACCGCTGTCGGGCTGATGGAGCCGATAACGAGGTGGAGTGGCGTCTCTAGGTTCACCTTGCCTGTGCACACAGGTGAGGACAGAGTGAGACCTCTCGTCGGCTCAGTGCAGCGGTTGGAACCTACCAGGAGGCCGTTGGCGTACCTGTGCAGTGTTTCTTCACATCGTTGACTGGGATTGGCTGAACAGCAACCAGGTACTTGGGCTCAGCATCTGAAACAAAATGTGGACTCAGGTAAACGTTTAGATCAGATCTTGTTTCATGGTCTTGTTCTCGGGAAAAAAAAATTCTCTAAAGTAAATTGAGGTTTTATCTTATTTGACTGCTTAACTTTGTTTTTCTGTATTCAAAACTTTTTCTTGATCTGGAAATGTTTTACCCCGACCTCCAACCCCCACCCTGTTGGTTAATGGGGGTTAAGGCCACATGACCACATGCCCCAAAGGGCCAATGTTGTGGCTGAGTTGTATTGTGGTAACGTGGCTGTTGATGAAAAGCAGCTCTGACGTGTTCTATCCGCTGACTCGATGAGACATTACAGTGGTTCCTGTAGGAAGATCTGTCTTGATGAAGAGAGTAACTGAGCAAAGGTTTCCGTCTTCATCCATCGGTTTGTATTTAACTAAACGATCGGTGCTGCAAGTTGAGAGCTGGTCCTCAATCAAACCCCATGACAAGACCGGAAGCAAGACCCGAAGGTCCCAGGTCGAGACATTATAACAACAAAAACAATAGAGTCCAAGACAAAAGTGCCACAGCTGCGGTTTCTGATAACAACCATGGCCACGGCGAGGACGACGGCCTGCAGCCTCGGCTCGTATTCGGAGCCCCCCCCATAGGAGAGTGGAGCGGCAGAAACATGCTGGGAATGCTGGACTTTGTTATGGAAAAATGGTGAAGATGGTGATGTAATGGTGGGTAATGCTGGCCCCATTGTTGCCCCCCCCCCCAAAAAAAAACTAGACAGACAGAACACAGACACACATGTGAGCGATTACAGAGAGAAGACAAGGACGACGGTTTAAACATCCACATGTGAAAACACTCACAGCTTCTTTCATAATAATATGATTTTCGTCCAAACAAAACTGTCTCCCTGCTCCGGTCCGGTCCAGGTTTAACCCTGAGGTCCAGGTTTTATTTGCTTTAGTTTTTGTTCATCTCATGCGCCGTTTCCTTTTTCCAGCTCAAACAGCTGCAGGTCTGATTTCATATCAGCCACTAAATGAAGTTTTCTCAACTGTTGCTCGTCTTGGTCAGAATTAATTGATTAACTCAAAAAAAAAAAATTCTGTTTCCTCTATTCACACTCCACATTTTTTTGCTCAAATTTACTCTTAAAATCTGGTTTTTACTTGTAAAAGTTGTTAGTGGTTTTTCCTTTTTATGGTCAGTCTCACTGTATCTTTTATTTTAGTCATAATTGCTCTTTAAACCTTTGTTTACTTGATGTTTTTCCTCTCATTTATATTGTTTTCTATTCTCGATTCTGTTCAATAAAATGCTGCTGTGAATCTGCTTCAGGATTAAATTGGAAATTGTATTTTTTCCAACGAGTGTGTGTTAATTTGCAGTTTTTTACACCGGTGAAGCATCGTTGGAGCTGTTCCAGCACGAGCTGTAAGCTTCTACTTCTCCTCTGAACATCCACTCAAGTCAAGGCAAGTACGGTGTTTATCGATCCGTGCGTTTCCATTTTGAGATGTTTAAAACTCTTCGTCGTAACGGAACGACCTTTAACTTGCACCTCTGTGAGTGTTTACAGTCAATAAAGGCCCCCCCCGTTTCATTTATTCTCCCTGTCTGAACACCTTTCTGCCTGCTGCACATGACGGATGATGGTTTAAGTTGCAACAACAGCTTCTTTATCCCTTCAGCTTTTAGCACTTTAATTTATGCTTTGAATGAAAGGAAACAAAGAATTTAGGATTTTAGGAATAAACTTTAGGCTGAATTGAGTTTTATTGTGCAGAAAGAAGCAGCTTTGTCCCTAAAACAAATTCTGCAGAAGAGGTTTAATTTGTCTCGGCCTCTTCAAAGCTTCACGCAATCATTCAGTTTCTTTGCACACGACAGGTGGAAACATGCCCCCCCCCCGACCTCATCAATCACCTGTCAGCTGAAGGAGAGTCGGTGTTTAACTGAGATTAATGCCGCGGTTGTTTGTGGAAAATCTATTGGCAGCATTTGTCTTGCAGGCTGAGGTTAAACAAAGCGGGTGTTGGGGTTTTTTGGTTTTGTTTTTTTTTGGGGGGGGTTGCTGTTTCTCATCATGTGTAATGTGCAGAGAATGATGGAATGTTTCAGAGTTTTCTTTCTACCATGGTGACCGTGAGCGAGACCTTTAATCGACGCTCCTTTCGCCCTGAAGTGTTCGCTCAGGAAACTTCGAACGAACTGCAGGGCAACTCGAATCTTCTCTGTTTCCCTGCAGAGGGAAAAGAGCAGATATGAGTTCCCCTTCGGCAATGTTCATGTTCGATTCATTCAAGTCAAGTGGGTGGCTGAAAAAATCCAAAACCACTAGCGGCGTCGGATTTAAAGAGTCAACACTGTGGTCGTCCTCCTACCTGAGCTGCTGACGGATGGTCCCACACTGAGGCTTTTAACCAGGAAGGTAAACACCACATGAAGTGCTTAAGAGCAGCTCTGGTGCCACGGCCCCGCCCCCGGCCTTTGATTGACAGGCAACCTCGGGGGTAAAAACGGCAGTGCTGAGAGACGAGTGGCAAAACTGGAAACGGCGATTAAATTAAAAGCCTGCTAGTGCAGCTCGAACTTCCTCCGGAAACCCACTGTTTATATCTGTTTGTCATTTATCTTTTAGGTTTAATTTACACACAACGTGGAAAGGAAACCCAACATGGAAGACTGGGCTCTTTTCCCAGCAGTGCCTGAACACACAATCTCACATGCAGCCAAAAAAGGAAGATGATGGAAAACCCGTATTTGAATTATTACAATAAAAGATTTAATGGACATTTGGGGTTGTTGGTGATCTGTGGAACAAATTTCAGCCAAATTTTGATGTTTTTAAGATATCCTAAAAAGCTAATGTTCCTCCATTTTCATCAGGAAAGAAATTAATCTCTTATAGATGATAAGACTGAAAGAAAAACATTGAAAAAAATAATTTTTTTAATCATAAAATGACAAGTAAATACTTGGGTTTTTGGCTGTTGATCTGTCCACCAAACTTCAGAAATATTCTGGTGCGTTTTCATTCTGCAGTAAAGTACTGGAGCGAAGTCTATTCAGCCTCAGAGAGAATTCAAAGGTCCACTGCCAAAGCAGAAGAACACAAAGCTAACGCCTGTGAACTGCCTCAGACAAGTAATAAACCTCTCACTGTTAATAAGCCTTGAAGAAGACTTGGTGACGCATCCACCGAACTTAAGCCAAAATTTGGAGGTGTTTATTTAGCTAACATACAGAGAAAGACTGGGACAAAGTATCCAAGACACCTTCAGCCAAGTCAAAACAGACAGAATAAACGATCGTCAATGGGGTAATAGACGAGCAGTGCACCGAAGTCCAGCCACATTTAGACATTTTTAAATATAGCACTAAGCTAATGAGGAGATGGTCTGTCCACCAAACTTAAGCCAAATTTAGAGGTGTATCCGGATATACAGAGAAATTTGGTCCCAAAGTTACCTCTCTGTACTTTCATTAAGAGAGGAAGAAAAAAAGCTTCCCACAGTTAACAACTTGGCGGAAAGTACCCGAGGGCCCACCACCAAACTACAGCCGAATTTCAACATATTTAAGGCCCCAGAACAAAGTTAATGTATCTCCACCCTTATTTTTCAAGCCTTCAGGCTCCCACGGTTGTTGGATGTAAAGTAAAATATCCAAAATGCAAAAAAGAAAACCCCAAAAAAAACCCTAAACACTGGAGTCAAAGTGTAAAAACTTTACGCTAATTTACCCAAAAATCTGCGAGCGTACAAATAAAATCAGCGTCTGGAGAGACTGTCTGTGGCTGACACTGGTGTTGACTGATGACTTTCAGCAGCTTCTCTGTCAACTCTCTGACTGCCGCCGATGATACGCTCCGACACTCATCACGCCACCGAGACTGACGGCGTCGGGATAAAGATTCTTGGCCCGGCTTCAGAAAAGGATCCAAACCACCTGCTTCCTCGGCCTCTCTGGGCTTCTCACATTCCGGTTTTCCCCAGAAGTATTTCTGCAGAAACTCACTGTTTCCCACGGCTCCCGGAATCTAGGGGGTCTGGTGGTCACAGACAGAAACTAAACCTCAAGTCCCATGAGGGAGAAATCCGGAGTCCAATAGAAACTGCTGTTAATGTTAATGAATGAGACTAGGAATCCCTTCAGGCTCCAGTGGCAACTCCCTGTCCCCGTCCGTCCCCGCCACATCCCCGCTCCCGTCCCCTGGTCCCCTCCCCTGGTCCCGTCCCCACCCCCTCCTGTCCCCATCCCCCAGTCCCGTCCCCATCCTGTTGCCTCATCCCCACCCTTTTCCGCAGGCCCATCCCGGGCCCCTCCCCGCCCCCGTCCCGTCCCTCTTACCCATCTCGGTCTCGTAGGGTTGCCCGTTCTCCGGCAGCTGGATGAACTGTTTGGAGAACATGCTGCTGCCATACCCCAGAATGTAACCCTCCAACTTAACGTCCGGACTCGGACGCAGGAACTTCATCACGATGGTGTCGCCGGTAGCGTTGATCCGGACCTTCATGTTCTGACGACGAACTGAGGAGGAGGAGGAGGAGGAAGACAGGGGGGAGTTTAGATGAGGAAAGTAAACAACAGATTTACGGACCCAGCACACGGGCGGGTTTCTTCCTTGTCCCTTCACGATAAACATCTAAAAATATAATTTATTCAATGATGAGTTTACTTTCAGCATTGACCATGTTGTAAGATGTTACTGTAAAAAGTATAAGCAGCTGCTTTAACACTTTAAATAATTTTTTACAAATTACTCAGGAAATGTGTGAATGTTAACCCCCCCCCCCCAACAAAAAAACTTAAGGAAAAGAAAACTCGAAATGATTTCTAACAAAAGAAATAGTTACTTATTTACATTCTCATTACTCTGTCCCAGGAAAATCAAACGTTTGTTTATTATCATAATTTGAACTTAAATTGTTCAAATGTTTGTGGTTCACAGGATTTTATCCGTTCTTTGTTTTCCTCTAAAAAAAAATTACAACCTCTTCATTGTTTCTCCCACAAAATCTCTTTTCACTGAATATGCAAACTACACTCATGTCTCTAGTTTATTTTCTGTTATTTTCTTGAGGTTATTTTCTTTAATGGTTTTATTCGGTTTTACAAATTTACTTTAATAGTCTCAGTTATCTTCTCTATCATTATCTAGTGCTGAGAAGTTTTTATTTTCTGATTACACCGGACATGTCAGGTCTGTTGTCACCGGTTGAATTTTAAACAGAAAATGTTCAATTTAGAGCCACAATCAGGCTGCATTAGTTTAAAAAATATATCTTTCTCTGACAATCTGGAAACAGTTCCCCGACTCGTCCACGTGTTGTGATTTCAGAGTTGTTCTTTCCTTTTGTTATCTTGCCGTAGTGCCAGTGAGCTCTGTTTCTAGTAATTAAGTCGCTCCAGTCCCATTAGAACAAATTGCGGCTGATTACAGGAGAAACACTTTCCCGAACAGCCGCAGAGAGAAGAGGCGGGAGGTTCAGCGTCTCCGCTCTGCTTTTCTTTGATCCGAGTCACCGGATCCTTGACATGTTGCAACATTTCTCTTCCTGAAGGAGTAAAAGAGGTTTGGCAGCTCCGTTGGTTTGTTTTGGCTCCAAGGAGCTTGAGAGACGAGCCGGGGTCAGATAAAGAATGGCACTAATACACTGCTTGTATTGTCAGCACTATGCTATTAATATGACCACTACAGCTGCATGATGAAACGGCCTCTGAAGAGTCTCAGAGATGCCACACAGTCACAGATTATTCAGGAAGAGTCTTTAAGACGAAGCCAATTAAACTCAGCTCGCATCTTCATCCGCTTTGTTCTGTTCCTTTACCCTGTTCTGCTTCACTTCAGGTTCAGGAGTTACATTCTCCATTTAAACATTCACCCATATCAGATCAAGAGTTTAGGATCATAAACTTTATACTTCACAATGTCCCAGGAACCAGTTTTAGGCCGTAATTTTTAGGATGGACATATCACCCCCAGGCCAAACTGTCTGTGTCTTTGTTTTTCCTTTGTTTCTTACGATTCCCCTCACCGCCCCTGGTCTAACAGTTAACCACAACACCACAACCACAACATGGGGACAATTTTCCAAAAGAAAAAAGAAACTGGGTCTGAAGCTGCCCCCCCAGACAAAAATAAGACATCGCATGTGGATTATTTACTAGTCGGGGTCAGTCATCCTGGGACAATCCTGTCCCGACATTCATCAAGTCAAAATTGTTGTTTGTCCCACATCTTCCCGTCATGAAAAGCATCAACTGAAACATTGCGACTCCATTAGAGTTCGTCTGCAGTTCGGCCACCGCCACGCTGAGGCTCAGGGACTAGAACACCAGCCAAACACTCGATTTGGTTCCCCAAAGAACTGGAAACTAGTGGGAAAAGCGCTCATCACAAAAAGCTCATTAACTTCAGAGAAACGAGCTACTGCTGTTCACAATGCAGCCGTTGCGCTCGACATGTGTTTTGAGAGAACAAAGAGCTAAGCTCCAAAGGTTCTTTGTTCTTTAAAGGCTGAAACCTTTGGTCCCGTTTCGACCCGAGACACGTTGCGAACATTGGGAACGTCAGGACCTGATCGACCTCCCATGAACTGGGATGTTTGTCTGGATCATTCAGTACCTTCAAATCTTCCTTTTTTCACCCTTTACCTAGACTTCCTGTTTGTTTGTTTATCTTAACAAAACAATGTGACTACAAGAGCCATTTAGTAGCTGTTCTGAAACTTTCAATCATATCATCATGGTCTTCCTCACCAGGTGTAGTTTGCCCAGTTATCATGGAAATGCATATGTTCAGATATCTAAGATTTCCTTATTTTTCTGGGACTTTTTATCTAGTTGTTGATTTCATTTATAAATTTGCAGAAAGGAGCATATATATTTAAAAATATCATTTTAAATTTTTTTTCAGCGAAGTTTTAGATTTTTTTTGTTTGTTTTTTTAATATCCTCCCACCAAATTCCACTGAGATTTTGTGTGTGTGTGAGTGTGTGTGTGTGTGTATGTGAGTGTGGTAAAATGTTGTCCTGAAGACTCCCGCTGTTGTGGAAACTACCCCAGAGATGGTTTAGTGGCCTTTGGCAGGTGTTTCTATGTTTGTCTGTACCGAGTACTGATGTAATAATGCAGTAATTACAAGTACTCTGCCGTGATCCCATCAAAGGATGCTCCGTAGTTTTTCCTCTCTATCATCATTCCCTGCTGCGATTGAACCAAATGGTACGAGATTATCAGTTGACCGAACGTGGTCCAGCGGTTCGCGGCTGACATCACCAGATTCTCACCGGCGCTATCCGGTCTCCCAGGTTCCCCAGAGCCGTGGCTGCGCTCAGGACGTCTGGAGATGGATTTAATGGACCTCAAACAAGGCGACATGTCTGAGCAGGAGATCATGTGGAGTAATCTGACAGTTTAAGAGATGAACTCTGTCTGAGGAACATTTCTCTGATGGAACCCTGTTTTTTTAAGCTCTCTGCGCCGCCTCGGGCCTCTGGCGGAACAGTCGTCCCTAATTAGGCATTAAAGCCAATCGGTGGGAATAGCCCACCGAGAGGCCGAGAGGCCGGACATGTCGGATCATGCAGCTCGTTCTTGGCAGCGTCACCTGGCCTGTCAGAGTCCCTCCAGCAGCAGCTGATTGAGTGGAGGGGATTAACCTCGACATGACAGCCCCCCCCCTCACAGAAACCGCCCCTGTTTAACACAGAGGAGCATCCTCGGTGCGAGCAGCCTGGATAACATCTCCCTTGGCCGTCGGAGGCTGACAGCTGCGGTGCTTTCTGGTTTCAGGAGTCATTTTATTCACCCGCTGCCAGAGAAACGCCTCTCAGTGTCACTACGGTCTAACGAGGCTCATTTCTCCTCAAGATGCTGCGATAAAAATCAGAAATCTCAGGACAGTAAAGCTAAAAAAAGAATAAAGCTCGCAGACAAAGCAACAAAGATGAAACCTGCGTTGCCAACGAGAATCATGATGCATCGAACAGCAGGAGTTCACCAGGAACCATGAGAGAAAGAATCTGTGGGTTGGAATTCTACAGGAACAGAGGACCTCGACCGGACTGTGCACAACCAAACGTCAAGTACAACAAATTGTCGCAGATAATAAGGAGAACAAACAGTAACAAGGAGTAAAAAAAAACGCTATCAACCAAAGCTAAATAGTGTTCCAGTGGGTTCTATGAAGAACAGTGACCAACCAACTGCCACAGTGAGGAGCCGGGTGTCCGACAGTGTCAACCAGAGACACTGGCTGCCAAGAAACACATATGTTTCTTCACATATATATGAAAATGTAAAAGGTACTGGAAGAAAATGCAGTTTTAACCCACAAAGTACCAACAAGAAACACAAAGTCCAAGAAACAAACAGAAAAACTACCGGAAAAGGAAACAAACAAACAAACAAAGGGAAAAAGAAAACACTTGTAATGTGTATAAATAATCACAGGTGTCACAGTAAGTATTAAAGTACCACAGAACCATGGTTTGTACTGAGGAGTACTGCAAGAACCAAACTACACAACCAAGTATAGAACTAGAACCAACAAGGAACTGACACAGAACCTTGAAGCGTTCCTTTTCTAAGTGTGTTCAAACATTGTGTGACCACTTAGTTTCTTTTCACCGTTAGACTGTGATGAACTCTATATGAGTTTTATATGGACTCTGCATTGATTTCACAGCCTTATTGATCATTAAAGATAACGTGGTAATGTTTTCCAGCCCTGGCGTTAATAAGAGGAATCACCTGTTTTCATCTGCAGACCGAGTCCGCTCGCCAGGTTTCATTTATGGGAAAAGAAAAACAACCATACCCAGAAACCACCAGGAAGCGGAGGGAGCCTGGATGGTTCCTGTGGCCGTAATTGGTCCGGTCGCCTCATTAGCGCCATCTGTAAAACGCTGCGATGGAGACTAAACTCGCCTCCCTGATGCAGCGCAGGCGCTTTCATGTCCAGGCTAATGAGCTGCTGCCTGTTTTACTGGTTCCAGTGGGGTTTTACCATCAGGAGGGAAAGAAAACTTGATGCGGGGAAAACAAACCCGTCCACCATTGTGATTCTAGGCCTCAAACCGACAGCAAAGAACTCTCCTCCCAGCAAACTCGCTGGGGCTGAAGCAGGTCTGGGGGGGGGGGGCAAATAGTGCCCCCTGTGGGAGTTTTCAGAGAAAATTACAGGGAAGCTCTGTGTATTTTAGCTGCCAGACTCAGAGGGTTCAGGTACTAGAATCGTCCGCGAGTGTTTTACTTTTCACCAGGCTTATTTAAACTCTGACTGGAGACAGATACTCAACGTTTTCTGGTGATAACCAGCCGCGGTTCTCACTCCGAACACGCCCGCAAAGGAAAGTCGCTCCGAGTGTTTGCAACCACCTCAGCTCTGGCGCCACCATCAGGACAAACCTGCACCAGGACCACGAAACAGTCACACACTGACACACAACTGCAGAGATATTCACTCGTAGACATTCATATTATTATTGTGCTTTTTATCTCCACACGCAAAGAAGCAGGCATTAATGAACAATGCAACACACTCTCTCTCTCACACACACACACACACACACACACCAGCTGAGCAGTGAGATACCATGAGAGGATGTCTGATCCGCTGGCGGGACAGTGGACAGACCAGACCAGAGACAGGAAATCTGGATGTGTACGGAAGCTCGTTGGTGACGAAAACGCTGAGCCGACAGGAAGTGGAATTAAAAGTTAGGTAACTTTGCTCCAGTGGTTCTAAGAACTTTACCCAAGCATTTCTACTTCCTGCCGCGTGGTTCCTCTGCTCTGCTGCGTCTGAGTTTGGCTGATGAGACCTCGATGGGCGTGAAGAGGCTTCAACACGCTAAATACAACATCAGCCCATTAAATATGAGCCATCCTTATTAATCAAACCGCAGAAACAGTGTAACGAGGCGAACGGCTGCTGCTCTACGCTGTGGCGCTGCTGGTTTTTTCAAAGAGAGGGAGCAGAGACAGATTGCTCTGATTGACAGATCAGCACTAAACAAGCTCAGTGGACGGGCAAAGAAACAGTCACGGGCCATTCGCCTCCACCTCCGGGACTCTGACTTCACTAGACCTGGGCCTCAGGGCGGTTCTAGACCCCCACCCCCCAGCAGAGAACAGCCCCACTCTGTCTTCTCTGAAAGCTGCCTCAACTTTTATTATTTAGCATATTCAACTGTGAATAAATAAAGAGTCTAACAGCTGGATGTGGGCGTGGCCTAGAGAAACTGCTGCAGGAAACGAAAAAATTCATCGAGAGAAAAACAGAAATCGGCGAAGTAGAGGAACATGATGCGACACCGGTTCTGCTCCGTCAGACTGATGCTCCGGTTCCCTACTGAACCTCCACCGAGAAATGAAGGCAACGACACAAAATTAGAGAGAAGCTCTGCAGAACAGGAAGTGTGACTGAGCACAGGCTCTCTCCCTCTCTCTGTTGTTCTTGGCTGTCTCTCGCCCAGTGAGGTAATACTCCCTGAGCTGTCGCATCAGACGACCGTGTCCCTCTGAGGGAGGGGATTAATCCTCTTACATAACAGTGACCACTCAACGAGGCTGAAAAGTCCCAGGTCGCAGGTCAGATCATGGGTTGGTCCCGACCCCGCCGCCGGGCGTGTTGCAAACCTAGCTAAAAAAACACCTGACCGAGGACGGCGTGCGTTGGCGAAGATTCACCCAACAGCTCAAAGTGTACAAAAGAAACCCGGCGACTCCTCGGCGGCGTTGAGCTGAAAGGGCTGAGTTGGCGGAAAAAACGCACACAAGGAGGCGGGCCTCGACGGAATCAGACAAACACCTGCACAGGTCGCCGCAGGCATCCACGGAAGATCAAATGCCACAGCACACTCGTGTGTAACCGTGTGTGTTTTACACAATTTCACCTGGAGACTCGAGCAGAACTGCGACATGTGCGTGTGCATCAAGCTTTATTTATACAAACCGAGGCAGCAACAGTTTCGGCAGCTGTTCGCCTGATGTTTCTTTAACCGCCTCCCTCTTGATGCACATCTGTCGAGTCTCTAACGTTTTGTTGTGTTGGACATTTTCCTGTTTCTACCGTTAAAACTTTTTTTTGCACATTTACACCATGTGTGGCATTTTCGCTCTGTTTATTTCCACCGGTCTGACTCTCCCTCAGTTTTGCAGCTTTATTGTGTTTATTTTTCTGCTGTTTTGATAATCGTTGTAAACTGTCACTCTTCTTCTGTCTTTTTTTTAATCACGTTTCTTTCCCCCTTTTCAGGTGATTTACGCCCATTTTCTTCCTCTCTGCCCTTTTAATTCGTCCATTTACTTCCACCCTGTTTACCTGCTGATTTCTGCACATGCACCATGTTTCTTTCCAAACAGTCAACTTTTTCATTCCTGCATTTTCATCCCATTTACTCCACTTCTATTTAAATCAACCACCCCCTCTCCCCCCGTTGGTTTTCCCAATACTTTTCCTGCTGCTGACTATTCTATTCCGACTCTTTCATCTTTCCATACTATTCCCCCTCTACTCCGTCTGTACAGGTTTTATGTGCATGCAGCCCGGTGCACTTGCCTCGGATCCTCTGTGCAGGGACGGCTTGGAGGAGGATTGTCCCTTCGAGCAGCAGGAGGAGGACTCTGAGGAGGAGAGTGGCGCCTGCCATGACCTCGCAAAGCTTCAGCTTCCAGGGGACGAGGAGGAGGAGGAGGAGGTCTATGGGACGAGGAGCGACCAGGAGCTGGACTACTTCACCAAGCAAGTCTCCCTGCAGGCGGTCGGTGGGTCTTGGGACTTGCTCGGCCGTGGGACGTCCTCGGTGTGGAGAGGTGGACCAGCGAAACGCCAGCATCTATAGCCCTGGCAGGTGGGCGGGGCCTGCATGACATCACCAACCCCCACACACCCAACTAGACCCAGTGGTGTCTCCACACACAGTGCCCTCCCTCTCTCCCTCCCTCTCTCCCTCTCTCTCTCTCTCTCTGGACCTCAAACATGATTTTTTTTCTTTTTTTCTTCCTTTTACTCCCTCCCTGCTTTTGTCCTGGTTTTTTCATCAAGTACACCTCCTCCTCCACCTACTCTTCCATTTCTTCCTCCTCCACCTTCTCCTGCTCTTCCTTCACCCCCTCCTCCTCCTCCTCCACCTCCTCCTCCTCCTCCTCCCCCTACAGCTCCCCCTCCACCACCCCCACCCTTCCCTTCTCTTAATATGTTGTTTTCCAGTCAAGCTTTGACACTTTATAATTCAGTCTTACAGCCGTTTCTTGGCTGAGCTGTGGAGGGAAATAAAAACAACAAACATGAACAGAATCAAACGACTGTTTTAATTCCTAGTAAACTATAAAAAAGAGCCTGTTCATGTCTCCTAACATTGATGCTGGTTACATTTACTCCATTTTAACAGTTATTTTCACTTTCTAGTTTCAGTTTGCAGATTCCTGATACCCCCCCCCCCCCGCCAATTCAATAAAACCATCCATGTGTGTAAGAACCATATGTGATGACAATATGTGAACAAATCCACCAGAATAAACAGGCTCTCATGTACTACATTTATTCACCATTAAAACCAATGGTAAATAAAACATTTTAATCAAAGAGTAAAAGTTTCAATTCAATTTATTTTTTGAGGGAGGACTGGGGTTTTTAAAGGTTTTGAACAGAAATACACAGAAATTACAGAATGAGTGTGTCAATGGAACATCTCTTAACACACACACACACACACACACACACACACACACACTCACTCTGATTACGCAGCAGCAGCTGTGTGAGAGTGTATATGTGTGAGTGTGTGTGTTAGAGTGTTTGGTTCATTGAGGATTTTCCACGTTCTAAAAAAATCTTGTGAAATGTGAGTGTCCTCGGTGGCCCCCTCCACTGCTGAACCAGAGCATGATGGGAAGAATGAAACACCACAACATCTCTCTCTCTCTCTCTCTCTCTCTCACTCACACACACACACACACACACACACACACACACACACACACACACACACACCACTCACATCACAACACATCCGCCTGCTCCACACGTGCATGCTGGGAACAGCCACAGAGCCAGATCCTCTGACATGTTTTCTCCGAACTGGAGACCAGAGGAAGGCGGGGGATGATGGCGATGGGGGGGGGGGGACACGTGCCGTCACATGCGACAGGATGGAAGGTGCAGCGCTGCCAAACAGCAGCTGATGCAAAAAAAGAAAGAAAGCAGGATTTTCAGCAGCAACAAGACAAAGGAGCTAAAAACAGAAACTAAAGACAGACACAAGAAGGAGGAGCAACAAGGTTTGAAAATACAGCTGCAACATCTACAGCATCTGCAACATCTGCAACAGTTCTGCCTGATGCCCACCAGGCACCCGTCAATCACGTTAATGACTCAATCGGCAATTTATCTACAATTATAGGGGAGGTTGCCGTTGACCATAAGTAGTACTACAACAACGACTCACCGAAGTCGGACCGCAGATCCAAGCAGCGTCCGTTTGGTTCAGGAACCTGCCGCTAAAACATTCAGCTCAGAAACTGGAAGCTGATCTCAGCAGCTTTAGGTCAAACGGGACGTGAAAAAAAAGGGATTCGGTCAAACTAAGAGAAAAGTGGTAAAAGGTGGATAAAATAAAAATGGTTGAGACATAAAAGTTTTGAAGTAATATGCGAAAGAACAAAGTGCAAATAAATTTGGCATGTTAAAAAACAGTAAAATGTAGAAAACATGAGTGCAAATGAGTGAGATGTGTTTTCTTCTGATTTCCTGTCGTTAAAATTTTGCAACCACTCAGATTCACCTTGGAACAATGATAATAAAACACTGACAAAAAAAAAAAACGTCCAGGAAAACTGACGCACTGAAGTTTACATCATGTAATTATATGTGTTTTAAGTTTGCAGGGAAGGAAAAATTAGCGCATGTGAAGAGAAAACTGAATTCCTGAACACGCAGTAGAGAAATTGTGCACTGGTTTTGTGTGAAGCGTAAGAGCTGCAGTAAAGAGTCTGATAGTTGCAAACAACAACAAGCTTCAACACGCTGCTGGGCTGCGGTCGACGCCCCCCGCTCGCTTGTTCGCCCGCTCCCCTTCCCTCCCTCTCCTCCGCCTTCACGCCTGCACTCATTAAGCTTGTTTTCGCCAGCGGGCGGCAGAGCGACTCCGCGCCTCGTCCCGTAAAACCCAAATGCTCCCCCATCGGACGGCGGCAGGGCTCGACGGGCCCAGACTAATTATGGACGCTGTTATTACAAACACACTCACGGCCCCAGGCAGAACGATCACTTTGCGCCCTGCTAATTAGGCTAACAAGCGTAACGCCACCAATTAGGCCGACGAGGTGCTGTTGTCCCATGGCCAAGCTAGCATCATCCCCGACGGAAAACAAGTCAATTTACCAATTAAAACTAAAAGTTTAATGGCAAACAAACACGCTCGCACACAGATCAGACACGGTTAATCGCGCGACCGCTGTTACTACTGCTAATGATGATCATAAAAGCTTAATGTTTCCCTTCAGCTATGATGTGGTTCGAGATAAACAAAAGCAGTGAAAGTCGGACTCACTGTGAACGGAATCTGGTGCCTTGTCTGCAACACAACTGTAGCTAAGATATAATGGAGTCAAAACACTGATATGATATGGTTGAGTGACAGTTGTCTTGCTGCAGAACTGGACTGAATGTGAGGCTTAAAGAAACAGATGTTGGTCTGTGAGCACATCTGTCACATTTCAGCTTTTTTCTTGAATTCTGACTTTCTTAAAAATTCTGCAGTTTGCTCAAATTGGACCCTAAAGTTCCAGATGTGAAATTAAGAGCTGAACATAAGTGACATTGAGGACAAACTTCATCGGGTTCATAGGAGGAACATGCACAGACTCTGAGGGCCAGACGTGAGGAGGACGAGGACGAAGATGAGGACGAAGAGGAGGCGGCGGCAACTCCTCCTCTCTGCAGCCCAGCGGGATAAAAACACCTCCAACAGCTTTCCCTTTTTTCACCGTGAAGGGATGAAACAATGCAGCTGTTATTAGGGAGCCAGCAGCAGTTTGTTTCCAGCCCCTCCAATGTCACTCTATGGCCCTTCACTGTAAGACACTGCCCTTCACAATAAAAGCCCTACGCCGCACAATGAAGAGTACAAACCTCATCGCAAGTCGTTTAAATGTCAAGAAATTACTCTCAATAAAAAAAGAAAAAATATTCATCCAGTGGCAATGATGAGTTAGGAAAATGTCAACGACATTTAAAGGAGCATTCCACCGTTTACAAATCTGCATCATGCGAAATGTAGTGTTGAGCGTTCGGTGTTTTTTGGACCAAAGGTCGGGATGTCTCCACCCGTGTAGCTCAGGGGTCAGGTAACCACGCACTGAATGAACAAACATAAGATAAACATTTCAATCACAAACCCAAATGTCTCAGAGGCAAGAGCCTTAAAATGATCACCAAACTGGAAAAAATAATAATAATATACACTTCAAACACAAACTCATCAAGAACTGATAGAAGCTCTTTTGTAGAACTCATTTATGCTCCATGGAATAACAGGTGCATCTCCAGTGCATGTTGCGCCACCATATGGCCATTAGAAGACATGCTGCTTTTTCAGGTGGTGCAGGATCAAAGTTTGTTCAGAACAGACACATCAAGAACTTTTCTCCAAACTGCTACAAATTAATAAAGGTGTGAATAAGATCCTGAAAAAACTGGAGCTGAATGAACCGAGAGTCAGACAATAACAGATGACTCCGTCGGGCCCAATCATCTGGACATGAACCTGCAAGAGCTGGCAGCAGTCCTCATCACTGGTAAGTCCACTGTTCTCAGACAGGATCTGGTTCTCTCATGACCCCGTACCCTGCACATCAAGCTCCAGATCTAGACATTTTTGCAAAACTGCCTCCCAGGCAATCACTGATTTTAAATGTGTGTGTGTGTGTGTGACCATGCATGGCCAACCCTCGGCCTGCTTGTCTGTGAAGAACTGAGCCAGGTTCCTGGTCTAGCCTGGGATCCGGTTCTGACAGAAAACAGTTCACGCTCACACTGCCATTCACTCTAGTTTTCACTTAAAAAAAAAAATCATTTAACCTAAAGCAGACCTGACTTCAAGGAAAAAAACAACTATAAAAGCCGTTGATCTTTTCTTATTCCGTCATATTGTCGGATTTTCTACTGATTTTATCTAATTCATGAAACAGAAGATGCACTGAGAACAAGTTAAAGTTGTTGGAACATCCGTTTGAGTTATTCTTCTCATTTTAATGTCTCAAAACACAAACTTCAGTCCGTCAAAAGACTTTCCACAGTGTCTGGTGGTGAACTCCAGCTGCCACATCTAATAATAAAGCCAGTCTGATGTCACTTTCGTCAGGAGCGCTTCAGAAAAACGAGCTGAGTTTGGGAGATGATAAATTCATCCAACCCTGACGGCTTAGAAAATATGATTTCATCTCGGTTTGTGAGGCTCAGAGCGACAAGCTGCGGAGCCAAGGCGCTGAAAAAAAAAAAAAAAAAAAAAGTTAATCTGATCAAATAACTTCCAGTAATTAAAAACTGTCTGAAAACACTGTGTTTAATCTTTTCTTTCTACTCCGTCCCGTCGATTTAATTGCCTTTACAAACTAAAATACGAGGCTTATATTTGTGGAAATATTTATGAAATGATGCGGTGAACGCCAAAAAAAAAAAAAAAATCAGCCTTGATGATTTCAACCAATGCAATTGTATAGTTTCATTGACGATTTGTAAGGAAGGAGAAGAAATAGGGACAATTCTGTTTGATTTAAGGCTTTAAAACATCTTCAGTCTTGTGAACCTCAGATCTAACGAGCTGAACAAGCAGATTTTGAGTCTAAACCGGCTGATTTTTACAGTGCATCTCTAGCCTCAGCCAATTGGCCCGGCTGTCCCTGAGGGCAGGGAGCCCTTAAACCAATCAAACGCCCGTTCCTGCCAAAGGACGGCCAAAGGACGGCCAAAACCCGGCGACGCCGGGATCACGGTGATGGGCACCGAGGCCGGAGGGGAGAAAACCCGGTGACGCTGGCGTCTGCTGCTTGGATGACTCCTATTCCTTTTTAAGGCCAAACAACGCCTTTGTCTGCCCTCAGGCAGAAAAAAATACTCACAACTCAAAACACTCAAAACCTTTGAAAATCCAAGATACACAACTTCAGCATAAATATGCACCCAGAGGACATTATCTTCTCCTTTAAAGTTCCTGATTTGTGCATTAAGTCGGATTTAATTACACGTAATAGATGTAAGTGTGGGTTTTTTTTTTTTTTTAAAGGGATTTGTCATTGTTTGAATTATGGAAACAATAGTAATATGGGGATTTAATTGTGCAGTTTACAGGGTTAATGTAAAAAGAACCATTTAATTGATGCATTTCATGACTCCTGACTAATTAAATTAATCTGGACTCAATTTGACTGTTAAAAGTTGTTGGGTTTTTTTTGGTGCAAAAATATCTAAATGAACATTTGAACTACTCAAACTGTCCGGTTTGCATGTTGCATCGAATTCATTAAACTAAATGATAAAAATAAATATGAGTTGGTTTTATTAGCATGTAGCTTTGGAGCTAATTCTCTCAGCCTATTGAATGGAGCAGGGACTAGCTCGTTACCTAACAGTATTAAGGCTCAGTAAATGCTGGCTGTTCTTGTTAGCTTCTCCTCCTACAGGCTCCCAGTCTTAACGCTCATGAAACGTCCTCATAAACATCCAGGACCCTGTAAACCCGGATGTTCAATCTGCTGCTGTAACACCGACCACCTAAAGGGCGAGTCCATAATGACTTGTTCTCAGTCCAGAGTCCAGGAGGGTTAGTCTGGTGCCCGGACCTGGCTCACAGGTCTGAGACTTCCTGATCATTTCTGGAAGGTTTTACTGTAGTACTTTGGTTGTGTTGACAGGAAAAACAAATTTCTGAGACTTCTTGTAGTTCTCTTGCGTTGGATCTCTGATAAACTGTCACGTCTCAGCCGAAAACACGGTCAGCTCCTAAAGTATCCTGAGGAAACGGGCCAGAACTCTTCGGGGCATTTGGACCCAACTTGTCTGGACAACAGAGCTGATCTCCATGGAAACAAAGCCAAGGATGATCTTTCATTTCAAAACAAAGACTGCCCAGATCTCAAGGCCACTTTCTTAGGAACCAGTTTCTGGTACTGCTGACAGCTCACTTGGATCCAACCCGTGACCTCTCAGTTTCTCAACCTGCCCTGTTAAAGGCGCAGCTTCATTTCACTCCATGGCTTAGCTTTCAGGAGGTGTCCCCTTCCAGCTGCCCGCTGCCAGGGATGCTCCCGCCAGCCACCGCCTCCTCCGGCTCTCAGGTGGCTGCTGGTCAACGGGGTAATTACCGGAGTGATGGTTGGCGATGCTTTCCGAACACCTTGAATGGATTCCCAGAACCTTGTGTGGAGGCCGCGGGACTCGAGGGATGAGATGGCAGATGAGGCAGAAAGAGGAACTTTTAAAAACACAAAGAGGTCTTCAGTCCCTGATGGCACAACGTTCAGGAGCTCCTGGGAAAGGGGAGACGAGAGCAGGGCGGTGCCAGGGAAACATTGGAGAAAACCAAACCTAAACCATTGGCTGGACACATCCTGCTCAGTTTAACATCCAGGTAAACTGGGTTAGATGTTGCTGGCCCAGCTGTTTGTTCGGTTGCAACCCGTCGGATCATCTGACTTCTTGGCAACGTCAGTATAACGGAACCACCTTAACAATAATAAGGCTCAACCTTCCCCTTTACCTCCACCTCATCTGTCTTAATTATCTTTACCTGCTCTAATACAGCACTAAGTTACCTCTTACCTGGATTTACCTGTAATTTTGGCCTGAAGGTGAGTGAACCTGAGTCCTGTTGTGTTTATGTACTATGGGAGCTACTGTCACTTCCGCTCTCCAGCCTGTAAAGACTATTAATATCGATATCCAAGACATGTGGAGCCTTAACATCCCGCAGACTGAGCCCTGGTTCCTCTGGATCCAATGCGTTGGTCACAAGCTGTTATATCAGAGCGTAGATACTGACGGACCAGGTCAAACCTGGACTGAACAGGCTGTCACCTTGTTGAGGCTCTGTGAGTGATAACTACCACTGGGAAACCTCATAACTACTCATCTGAACTTTGGCTAAAAAAATAACACAGGAACGTGGGAGGAGAACATGTTTTTAAGCTTGACAGTGTTTAACTCTGACTTGAGTTTTCTAAAGGTTTAACTGATCATGAACAGAAATCTTTATTGCTACCTTCCTTCACATGTGATGTGAACGTGGTGTAAGTACAGTTGGGCTTGAGGAAGGACGGACTGAAGGAAGCAAGGGAACTAACCTTCCTGTCTTCTTCCTGCAGTGATGCAGATTGAAGAAAACGTTTTTATGTCCTTGTAGCTCCAAGTAAATCCACTGTATAAAGACAAAGAAGCTCTCTAAATAAATCTTAACTCCGGCTAAACCCAGATGAGGTTACAGTGCGGAGGAGCAGGCCTCTAATTCCATGTTTGGCTCTTACGGAGCCATAAATCAGCTCTGACCCAATCCATCACGGTGGAGGACTCTGGAGCTTTTTCCAGTCTGGATGTGGACCAGTGGGTTAAGTAGGTCACAGCGACGTTGAGGGCTTCTGCTCCGCCGTCCCCTCTCTCCCATCCATTCGTCTTACCACCTCAACCCGCAGTCAGAGAGCAAAGCAGTCGGCGCTGCCTGTGACACGTTCGCACTTCATAATGTTGCAGAAACGGAAAATTTACTATTATAAAGAACAGAAACAGGTGTCTCCAAAATAAAAAGTCTGGATCTGATCAATCATATCAAGGCCCTTGAGAATCTCCTATCAATCGGTCGAGATCACATGTTGAGTTTAACTATAAAGAGCTTTAATCTAATAGAAAACTTCCGCGATAAGATTGAGTCGAAAGTCGGAGGTTTTGTTTATCAGGCTGAAGGCCGGAGTGTTCTGAGCGACTGTTAACAGCCTGGTTATCAGGTGGCCAATGGGACTGAGTATGATGGGAAGAATGCAGGAGAGCGTTAGGCCAAGATTCAGAATCAAAGACGTTTCCGTCATAACTTCTTAAAAATATGCTGGTCGGCACGCTGGTGTCACAAAGTCCCGATGTCACTTCCTGTCCAGCCTCATTTCCAGCATCTTCCATTCAGCATTTCTTTCATATGCCTTCCTGGAAAAGTGAAGCCTGATCTGCTCCGATTGCTTTCAGAGGCTGAAAACTTTGCCATTTTAACAATAATGCCTTTGTGAGCAACAACAACCACAAAAAAAAAAGTTTCCATCCATGTCTATAGGACTCAGGAGCACTCTGCTTTAAAATGATGTCTAAAGTAACATTTCGTCTTTTAAGCTATGATCCCTTCTCTTTAAAAACATCCACCTCCACACTTAGCTAATAAATAAATAAATAAATAAATAAATAAATAAATAAGTGAATCTCAAATAATTCAAGAAATAATTCATGAACTTTTAAACCCAAGTTTTTCCTTTACTTGGCACAGTTTAGATTCCATCCTGAGGTTCGGGCTGAGCTAACGCTTGTTTCACCTCTGTTTTCAGTGATCATCTTCTTCACGTTAGCCCCAAACCGCTCACCCTCTTTTTCTCCTTTTGACTCAGTCAACACAGTAGCTGCAGAAGCAGCAGCTGCTAACAACAGTTAATGTTTGTCACGAGAATTTATTAAAGACGCTGATCCGTGTTGGCCTTTAACAACCCGCAAAGCTGCATCGTCTGAGCCGCAGTTGTCGACATTTTTCGCTGCTGTTTTTCTCGCGCTCGCACAGTAAGATGCCGTCTCCATCTGGGGCTGCGGCTCAGAGGTCTGAACGCAAGCTGGTGCAGAGTTAGTCCCTGCTGGCATCTCTTGAGGCAAATCTCAGGTACATTCACCTCTTATAAAACCTCTCTGCTCACAGATTGCAAGATGGAAACGACACCTGTGCTGATGAAGAATCTCCCTTAACTTCAGCAGATTTCCCCCCATGAACCCATCCTCCGTAAAAGGAGGCAACAGCCATGAATGCAGAGATTTATGGACTTTCACCAAAAGCTTCTTATGATGGATGATCCATGAGGGCACGAGGGTCAGCTGCCCAGGGGAACAGTCCCATCCAAAAATCACATCAGACACTGCTCTGTTTTTTGCTCCCTCTTCTTCCTTTCCTTCTCTTGTGGCTCAGCTGGTGCAGGGACTTGGAAAGTGTTTGCAGATGTCGCCTGCGCAGCCGACGCCATCATGTCAGCCTCCCCACTTGGAACGTCCCAGGTTTGGAGAGCAGAGCGGGGAAGAAGGTGGCTTATTTTCAATGCCAGTTTACATGAAGAGTACAGTTTACATGAGAGAGTTTATACCAAAGTAATCCCCCTCCTCAGCTGGTACTGAAAGACATAAACAAGACCAGTTCTGCCAGGATTTAAGGAAATCCCCCAAAATACCAGATAGATTTTATTCTGTGGCTAACCGTTTTTTCGTTTAGAGTTTAAGTTCTTGAAAGGAACAAAAAGCTGAGCAATCTCCCTGTTCAAAACTTCCACAAGTAAAGCTAACGTGACTCTCTCTGCAGGTTGAGAAAATAGAAATGAAATAGATCTGTCGTCTCATCAGTGCGACAGGAAGATGTCACATCCATACGTTCCTATGTCAAGACCTGATCCCTGGAGTTCATCCCAGTATTAGGTTGTAAATATGATTTATTCATGTGTTTGTCTGAAGTTCTTCTTCATCGCCCAGTGATTCTGTCAGTTACCAAGCAGCGTCAGGTGCATCATCCCCCTACCTGGACCGGAGGAGGACCCGGGAGGATAGAGACGAGAGGATAGAGATGGACTGTGATCAGGTTTTTGATTTGACCACAGGGCGCCTAACGATGAACCCGTAACTATGGGGCGTAAATCTCATCTGGCTTTTATATGATAAGAGGCACCTTGAAATTTCAAATTATCTGAACCAAAAGAAAACCAAAGTATAAACACGCTGTTGAACTCACTTCAGCCTATAGACCTTATACAACTAAAACTGCTAAGATGTTGAACACGGTAAACGTTTTACCTGCTGAACACCCTTCACTCAAAGCAAAAGCAAAACGGATTCCAAACCAGCCTCTGTTTAAAAAACAGCACATTTAACAATTTCACGATTCAACTTTCAACCTTTAGAGTCCTGTCTGTATTTCATAGGTTTTCGTGACTTGTTTTGCAAAGTTCTCTCTGCTATTTTCTGTTTTACACATGTGTAGTGAAATTAATCACTGATGTTAAAACATTAAAAAAAAAAAAACAGCAACAGATGTTACTTTAAAAAAAAAAAAAACAACGCAGATGACTCAGACGTTTAATATTAGACCATAGTGACCAACTATGAACATGAAGTTGTTTTGGTTCCATGCACCGACTTGGTTTATAGCCACAGCCTCAGCTTTTTCCTTAAATCCTTCTCATTTACACAGAAAGTGTAGAGACTCACAAAAATTTTCCTACAGGCCAAAGATTGTAGCTCTTACAGTGTAGCTGCAGACGAAGGCAGTGACGAAACAAAGGAAAAGAAAGGAGCGATTTCGTGTTCGTTACCTTGAATCCACTGTTGACGAACTCACATTGAGCTCCATCGTTCACATCCAGGTTTTGTTTTGTTTTTCATGTTGGTCCAAAGAAAAACATGGCTCATCAACTCATGCTCCGCTCGAGGGCCGAACACACCTGTTCCTCGTCCGAGTTCACCAATAAGCCCCGCCCACTACCTGCAAACCTAAAAGAAAAAAGGAAATGGTCATTGGTTGTCTTTTTTCACCCTCCTGTTTCTAAACCAGTGACAGGATAGAGAAAACTCTAAAATCTGGTATATTTGACACGTGAACCAGCAGCATTTAACGTCGAAACATCTGGTTGTGTCTCTGCTACAATTACGACAATGAAGTTGGAATATTTTGAGAAAAAACATCATGAAGTCAAGGAAGGAGCCATAAAGTTGAAATTTTACAAGTCGTGTTGAAATTAGAAAAGGCGCGAAATTTTCATAAAGTTTCAACTTTATTAGAGTAATATCATTATTTTCTCTTGAAATTCTGACGTTTTCACTTAATGTAATAAAAACACCACGACTTATGACTCGGTATATTCCATATTTTAAAGACACACGCTGAAGCTCAGGTGACCCGAACTGTGACCCGTGAGCCGTTGTCGTCTTCGATTGAGCTGCTGACAGTCTCAGATGTTCCAGACGTCACCTGTTTCGGTCCAGCTGCAGTTAGAAGTGACATCGAACTGTCATTTGAGCCCTGAATTCTGCTTTTTTCCAGCATATGAAACACAACCTGCCTCCCATTAGATGAAATCGATCGCTTAAAACTGTAAGAAAAAAAATGCCTTCCACCTTCTCAAGGTCTTTGTTTTTCTTTTTTTTCCCCCTTTTCTCAAGAAGCAGTTACGCAACCGAAGCTAACCACCTCTGACAGGAAGGTCGACTGAGCCTGCATCCAGACCGAGGAGGGGAACAATCAGAGGGGCACTTGTTCTCGCTGAGGGCTGTGTTTCCCATTAAACCCCCACACGGCCAAGTCCAGATACTTTCCAGTCGCTGTAAGATAACTTTTCAAAGAGGCACCTGTGTGACCGAAACCGCTGTGAACACGTCAGATCAGCTCAGTACATTTCATTCACAGCCAAAATGTTGTTTAGTTTTAAAGACAACCTTTCTCCTCAGCTGTGACTTTTTCTTACCTTTCTCACCTTCCTCCTCCTGGAGATCATGTATTATCACAGCGTTGGCTGACTGTCCTGGTTCCAACACTTGGCATTCTGCTGTGGCCAGCTCATGTATGTCTGGGGTAAAAAACAAAAACAAAAAACAATCCCGATGACAACTGGAGTGTGCAAAGGTGAAAACAAGCATTTAAAATCCCAAACTAGTGTTTCTGCTACTTCAGGACCTGAACTTTGGCCCACAAGGTTCAAATGGAGGATGAGAAGCCATCAGTCCGGTGTAAAAACCTCTCTGTTGGACAGATAAAACTTCATCTTCAGACTTTTAGAAAGATATTTATAACTAGAAACTGGAATATCCAACCCCAACAACGCTCAATGAGATCTTAGCCTGATCCCACCACACCGGTTGCTACTATTGGCCTGATGTCCTGTCCTAACAAGATCTTAAACTGATCCTGATATTTAAATGAATATTGCATTATATGTCTGTACAGCTGTGTATATATGTCATATTTTTTTAAAACAAAATTCATAAACAAAATAAAAACAAACTTTTCTTTATACATATATATCATTCATAATGATTTTATTCTATATTATTCTTTGTATATATTTGATATCTTTTCATATTCATTCATTTATATTTTACATTATTTCTATTTATTTTTCATTTTTATTTTCATTTATTTCAACATTCATTTAAATTTTTCTTAAATTAACAGATTAACAATAAATCTCTGCCATTTATATGCTATGTTAACGTAAAAGGCAAAGGTCAAAGGCATCCTGGGAAATGTAGGAAATGCCAAAGTGTGGGACAACTAGATGAGGCAGGTTAAAGCAGAGTAAAGAGACCGATTTCATGGGTTAGTACCTCCTGCCCTGAGTCTGCTGATGGGAAGATTTTACTGCTTTAACTTCAGTTCTTCATCAGCAATGTCCAGTTATCCACCACAGTGACATAAAACCATCTGTAACAGTCATAAAACAGAGCGAAAGTTGTTATTGCAGCGCTGTTTTGCATCTCGTTGCAGCGGTCTGGTTTCACCGCAGCCCCACCGCCAACCAAAACAAATCCCGGGATTCTTACTTCAGCCCTAAACAAGTAGAAGTCGTCCTCCATTCCAGCCGGTGATTCTTCATGAGCTGATTTAACTGTCAGCAGAGTGTGTCCTGGTTTTCCTGTGGCTTTCCAAAAACACACACAGACTTAACTATAATTTCATTTGGTCTCGGTGAGCAGAGGAACCCAAAGGAAGCTGAGGGCAAAACACCAGAGTCGCTCAGAAAACGGTTTCATGTGAGACCTGTGGATTTATGAGCTGAAGTTCAGCTCGTTATAGACCGAGAGGTTTGTTGTTTGACAGCCCTCAGTCAGCAACAGTCCAGGTTCACTCCAGATGCATTTTATGACCTTAAAGTGACTTTAAAGCAAGAACAGACAGCTTTAATCCAGAGGGTCAGGGCACAGCTCAAGGAGGAGATTAAGCACCTTTAAAATACTCAGCACCCGATTACAAAAGTCACACAGTCATAACTCAGTAAAATCTGAACAGACAGACATGAAACATATTTTTAGATTCACAGTAACTTACATGTCCGCAGGAAAACAATTTTCCAGAAGAAGAGTCCTTTTATTCAGACTCAAAGAGGCTGATAAACTGCGGAGACAGTGACAGTCTCTCTAGACCAGAACCACTTCACCATTAAGCCGTCGGTCCGTTGTCTACATGAAAATATTGCACAAGAAAAAGCCAAGTGATGTCGAGCTCTTTGCTCGATTTGTACTTTCACTTGTGATTCTGCAAAAGTCTTAGAACAAGTTTTAGTGTCAGCTTCGTTCATCTTTATTAGTTATTTTCGTACATATTATTGTGTTTTATTTTGCTGCAGAATCTTTGCTATTTTACTGTGTTGGACATGATGAAAAATCTTTCACAATATATATTTTTATATCCTTATTTTACAAAATAGTATCTCCATAGCATCTTTTTTTCTTTTTGTGTTGGCCAGGAGTTTTATTTTTCCAGCTGCAGAAGAGATTCTGCTATAAGTCCTAAGATTTATAGTCTATCTTGGTGCATTTTCTGATTTTGTTCCTTTGTTTACTGCAAGTTCGACTGACTAACTTCTTTCTCTGCTGTTTGATGATGTAATTTCCTCTTGGATCAGCTGATCCAACGCGGCTTCAGCCGCCGATCTCATCTCTTCCTCCTCACATCCAAAGTATGATCTTACATAACCGTATCCATGGTGAGGATCCTAAACAGCAGCCGAGCATTGTGGGTAATAAAACACACACAAAAAAACCCCCGAAGGAAACACCTGACTGCCAGAGGCTTCGTTCGAGTGGAAAGGTGATGAAGATGCTCGTCGCTCTGCCAAACTTCCAAAACAAAAACAGAGAATCTCTCTTGCTGGAGTTACATAAGAGACGGAAATGATAACGGCATCCCAGAATCCCTCGCTCTCTGCCGGATCACACACCGTGTGCTGGCGTCATGATGTGATCTTCAAATGTCTGCTGGAGAATATACCAGATTCAAGACGTTCAGCTTGGAGTGCATTAAAAGATTGAGTGAAATGTGAATGAGGCTCTGACAGATGTTCGGTCCCAGCTCTGAGCTTTCTGAGAACGAATAAAGACAAAATGAATCAAAGTTCAGTGGATGCAGGTTTGTTTATTCTAGCACTTCTGCTGCAGTAAATCTTCAGTTTCCTCGTGTGAGATCAATAAAACTGAACGTCTGTACCTTTGCTAACCTGGAAACAGCTGCACGATGAAAACATTACGTAATTCCACAAATTTAATGCATTTTCTCCAGATTCCACATCAAACTGCTCCTGAAATCACCTGGAGTCAAATTTACAAAGACCCAGGACTGTTTATATTTGTGTTGCAGCCTTCAGATGATCCTGGATTAAAGTCAGACTGTGATGAAACCGATCTCAGGTCAGATCAGTCCCACATGAAGCAACTGGTTTTGATCATCGGCCTGTCAGACATTATTTTTTGCGGTGTGGATGGAGTTTATGTAATAGGTTTTTTGGCCAGGCCTATATCCTGGACGGGATCCTGGACCGGTTTGGTTCTCTGGGTCATCGAGGCCTTGCAGAGGACAGTGTCAGCCGATATCTGTCCAATCGGTATCAAAGGATTGGAGTCCAATAAAAGGACAGAGGACGAGAAGGAGAGCTCCCGGTACTTTTATTTTGTCTTTCCGATCCACGTTGTCTCCTCGGTCTCCAAAATAAAAGCCTGGAGACAGCATCCTGTCTGAAGCTGGCAGCCTGGACTTTTAAAACTTCCTCTGTGAAGGTTACTAAAGGTGCTCAGCTCAGATTCAATTAAGACTCAAACGAGATGCATATAAAGGCAAAACAGAGGAAAACGACCTCTCCTAACCTTTAAATTTTCCATTTGGATCCAAAGGTTTGATCCGCAGTGGGCTGCAGGGAAATCAAAATGCTGAATAAAACATTACTTAGATTGTATTTTGGTGATGTGACAAAAACGAGTCTCCAACAGTAACAAATTAAGGTTTTGGGGTTGTTTGGTTCTCCAAAGTTCAACGTTAACATCCAGAAAGAGAACAAAACTGTAATAAAAACTCTTTATTTTCTTTTTTTAGTTCTTATTAATGGAGTTATAGCCAGTTTTATGGTTTAAACTCATTAAAAGGTCTCCAGGTTTGCTTGACATTTTTTGCATCAGCTGGTCTGTGTAACCTCATGTTGTGTAGCCAAACTTTATTCAAACCCACAAAACTTCCAGTTTGACCAGAGCTCACAGATTTTCTGAAGATCCCAAACTATGTCAGGGTCAATTTTGGATAAATATGCCTAAAATGGCATTCAGCCTGCACAAATTCAGGTTTCTGTGTTAACTGGAATGATCATCTGGAAAGAGAAGAAAACTACATGATGAGACTATTTACAAAGTTTAAAAGTTTGTACCACTTGGATATTGTGGATATTAAAGCAGAAATATTAATGGGATTAACCAAACCCATGAAACCTTAAATTCTACCAGAGATCCTAAACTTATTCAGGGAACTTTGGTGTTTTTTTGTTTCCAAACTCCTATAACTAGGATCTGAAAAAGAACAAAACAGTATAACTGTTCTAATGAGGAGAAAATAAAAGAGTAAACCATTCAGAGTCAATGTTTCCTGATTGTTCCTGACTCTTTACGACAGAGGTCTGGATTTTCTCCTCCAGGAAACGGACAAAGGATTTCATTTTCAGTCTTACGGCGCCGGTTTCATCAGGGTTTCTGGGGATTCCCTGTTTGACTCCGGAGATAAAATTCGGCCACGGGAAACAACTCCACATGGAACTAAAGGACCAGTCCTGGGGTTTTCCATGACTGAACTCCACTAAACTCTTTCCCAATGATGCATCTGACGATTCGGAAAGTGGTGCACATGATTTGTTCTTGTGAATGAGTCGAACTGCACAAAAACACCAGTGTGATCCAACCAGCACACAACTAAACATTCGGTAACAGCAGCAACACATCAGTTCACAGGCCATCATGGTCCTCAGACTTCAGAACTGCCAGAACCAGCAGAACCAGCAGAACCAACAGAAACAACCGATAAAACAGAATTAACAGAAACAACAGAAACAACAGAACCAACTAATAAGGAACCAACAGATATAATAGACTCAACAAATGAAACCGAACCAACTGATAAAACAGAACCAATGGAACAAACAGAACCAACAGATCCAGAGGATTTGTGGTCATGTCCATGTTTATGAGACAAAAACTTCTGTCTGAAGAACCAATTTCAACACAAGTTGTCAAACCATTGAACTCAAATCTGAACAAAACCCAACATGTCTGATCCAAAAACTCTGACAACACTGATCTTCACAAAACACTGAAAAAATGATTTGGACCTTTCACCTTTAAGGCACAAAAAATATTTGATTAACTCTCATTTGGTTTTTGTGGCTAAAATCTGGTTAAAATTTAGGAAAAGAAGAGGATTTTGTGACTTTATTGTTTGGTTCGCTGGTGACTGGTTTAAAAAGCTGATCCTGTTTTCAGTGAGCGTCTTCCCAGTTACCAAGACAGAACTTTATCCTCCAATGAATCTTCTAAAAATCGGTCTCACATATTTCCATTTCTGGTCCTGAATCCATTCATTTTCGCTCTCTAGACTGGCTGCAATCTGGTCGGAGACGTTTGCTTTTCATTTACGGCGTCATGAAACGGCATAAAAAGATTTTCTGCTGACTTTCACAGTGTGAAATTAAAAACTCTCTTTTTGTTGTCTGGCATCAGTTTCTGGGGGTTTCAAAGAGTCAAAACTGTCCGAAAGTAAAGTTTCATTCAGCTCAGAGGAAGAAGTGATGATGAGGTAGTAAAAAGTTAAAGTTAACAGACGTCACGCTGCATCAGAACAGTATTAACTCTGTCAAATGGAGCCGCTCGGAGAAGAGAACTTAAATGAAAAACATTAAGGAGGAAGAAGAGTCGAAAACATGCAGCAAGATTTCTCCTCCAAATCAAAACCAAACCCTGGAAAAACCCAAAAATAGAAAACTGGAGGAGAAACAACAGGAGGAGGTTAAGGTTTTCACACATCTGACACAAACCAGCCGAGAGTTTCAAAAAGTGTTGAAACAAACTTTCCGAACTTCAGACTGTGGAAACACCATCATCACTATGGAAATAAACATTTACAGAGAGGACGAGGTAACGCTCATAACAACAGCCGTGACAAACAGGAGGCTGAGACCTGAGGCTGGACGTCCTGTTACATAACAACAGAAACCCAACGTCCACCACTGATACATGAACCGCTGCTCCCTCGCTCAAATACAGACAGGAAATGTTAAATGTTAAAGGTCATTGAAGACGAGCAGATGTCAAAAACTGGAGAAATTATGGTAAATCGGGAGCTAAAAAGAAGCCAACAAGATCATGAATCTGTTGGACATAAATGAAATGTGCAGTCGATGAAGCTCGTGAAAGGTCGGATGAAAACGTGGTTACGTTGAACCAACAAAGATGTTCAACATGCAATGAGCTAAAACAAGAAAACAGCAGTAGCTGCTTCCTTTTCTCAGGCAGGAACAGGGGAAGTTCAGTGTGTCCTATACATTATATGATGTTAGAGTCTAGACCAGGAACAGAGAATTGTCCAGTTCTGGTTCCATCTCTCGTCTCCATTTCTATTCTAATATTTGATTTAATCTGTTCAGTTATTGTAAACAACTAAACCTTTGACTGAACTTGTTTTCACGATTTGTGCACATGGACAGATTCTGTTTAACTACTGGTTATTGGTTTATGTTTATTTCTGTTGTTTTTTAATCGTTGTTGAAGTTGTTTACAATTTTTGACAGTTCTTTTTCTGATACGTATAACTTATCCTACTGTTTCTCTTTTTTTCTTCTGTACTTTGATTAATCAACTGATCATGTCATCTCCACAGTGCTGGTTGGTTTCTGGGCCTATGGGGCAACGCTGACGCTAGCATGTGCGGTGGGGGTCAACAGGGGCCCCTCAGTGGGTTAACCTGACCTTGCCTGTGGCACCACCATGAGGTTTGATGCCATTTGTTTTGCACCATGGCTGCAGACTCTGAGTCTGGTTTAATTGACTCTGGCTGTGCATGTTTCATCAGGATCGAAGCAGCACTGACAAAACACGATGAACATGTGCAGTACATGTCTGAGGGAAGCCACTGGCCACACTAACATCTGTAGCTTCAGCACTGACAACGCATTGACCCCCCCCCCCACACGTCTTCACTGTGACGCGACAGAAACGCTGAGTCCTCATGCGACACCCCCACACATTCCTTCCTGCAGCGCTCGATGAAAAAATAAAATATTTCCCCTTTGCCAGCGTCGCCTGCTTGTCATCAGCCCGTCTCTGTCTGTTTGACTTTTGTCTCTGTGTCCGACGACGACCGGGATCTCTCAACGCTCACGCAAGCATCACCGCTGAGACCGCGAGGCGATGAGATCCGCATCACAAGCAGCGGTTATACAATCCTGCAACGCAACGGCAGCTTGCTGACCTGAGCTGCCACGGAGCCGATGGAAGGTTCTGGCATTAGAAAAATGGAGAGAGGAGAAAGAACTTTGGAAATACAAAAGAAAAAAATTGTTTAAATCTCCTGTTCAATAAATAAACTTAATTACTACTAATATTATTATTAATGATAATAGTAATTGAACTTTGAAATCTATTTTTTCATAGGAGAGTGAATAAGTAAAGTTAGTAACATGCACTGATAGGATATGAATGTGAACGGATGGCGAGGAAGAGGAGGAGAGAGAAGCTCGGTGCATCATGGGAAGTTGCCCAGCAGTCTAGGCCTATAGCAGCTTAACTAGGGGACCGTCCCAGCTGATCCTGAGTCAGTTCTAACTTTAAACTTTATCAGATAGGAAGGTTTTAAGCCTCCTCTTGAATACAAATGAATCAACAAGGAAATACTTGAGAAATGTAAAGAAAATGAAAAAAAAATCCATAAAAACAAAACAGGAAAAAAAGCATAAGGGAAGAATGAAGAAAGATGAAGATGATGAAGGGGAGGAGAGTGACCTCTGCCTCACAGCTCTGTGATGAAAACCTGAAATCTCCTAGTTGTTCAGACCTTTATTTACACGCCCCTCTGCTGTCATCGGGTCGTCACAGCGATGACTTTGACAGTCTCCTGTATTTGCTGAACTCGGTCACATTCCTCCGTGAGAGACTCACAATAGAAAATCAGTAGATCCGCAGTAGAAACCTTCCAGTGAGTAGACTGATCCCTGAGGCCTCTCAGAGCTGAAAACACAGGTTGGCTTTTATCAACGGCCGAGAAACAGCAGGAAAAACACATCTTTAAATAGTGAGTTATACATTTAAAAGTTATTTTCTCAATCATTTACCATCAAATACATCTTTCACTCTTTATAGGATTGAAAACAAATGTACCAGTCCGGATAGACGGTTCTGTAAAAAATATCGTCATTTTATTTAGAAAAATGTGAGCGTGCCAGATCGCACTTTACACATCAGAGTTTTGTTTTTTCCTCACAATACAAAACACAGCAGAGACGAGGGCCCTGGACCCGAAAACAGAGAGACCAACACTTGATTCTGAATTTCCTGCTGGACATGTGACTCTTGGCCATGAGAAGCATCAAGTTGCTGTTTCAAACTTTTGAATTGCGTCATTCACGGGTCTCTAGACAAAAAATAAAAGCAAACAAACAAAAAAAACTATGCAAACACTCAGACAGACAGCAACTAAACATTCAGCAATAAATGTCGGCCGTCTCCCTACTGGAGATATTTCATCTACGCTCCAGGTTCAAGTAGAAATTCTTCAAGTAAATGCAACAAAATTCAAGTCATTAAAACAAAAGGAGCTTAGGAGCTACGTTGCTGGCTGTCCTGGGGGGTATTATCGCTTTGGTAACAATGCTCCGATAACTTCAATATAGTTAGTCACTGGGTCAGTTTTTACCTCCGGGGTCATAAAACACGTTAGTATGAATATTTGCGAGAACAAGATATTATCTCGTGCAAAAGTCGTAAGATGCACAAACAAGGTAAAAAACTGCAGACCATATAATATCTTAAATTAACAACATAATGTCTTGAGCTGACACTGTTGAAACATATAACCATGATCCACACGTCCAACGTTCCTCTGGTTGGTGGAAATTTAAGGGACTTTCAGGAACTTGTATCTGGAGACCCCTGCTGGGCAACCACATGCGAACATTAATGGGTAAGATTCCTTAAAAAATTAACAAACAAATGAAAACTCACGCACATACAAGACACTGACAGGCTACACATACACTACGCATCAGTTAACACTCCAGCATCGGTTGAGAAATGTAAACATCGGTGAGAATCGCAGGCGTGCCGGCTCACATTCGGGGAGCAGCTGATCAGACGGAAAAAAGACAGAACACAGGCGGTTTAATGATCCGAGAGGTTGTGGATTTACGGGAACGCTGACATGATGTCAAGGGCTCTGAGTTCTACGCATCAGATCCATAAAATGAAAAAAAAAAAAACAAGCGGCAAACAGAGCAGCGAAGGCACAGACAGGGAGGAGTCATGGCTGTAAAGGAAAAACCTCGTCAGAAAACAGGAAACGAGAACGTCTAAGCGAATTCGACGACCTGTCTCACCGAGGATCCATCACAAGGTCCAGAAACTCGTCAACACAAACCGTCTCACTGGCAAAAGTTTAGCGGCGTGTTTATCTTCTACCACGGCGGCAATGAACAGGTTGGGAAGCAGACGGGAACCCTTGACTTCAGGCTAAAGATGAAAGCCATGTAACCCACTACAAAGTGTAAGACTGAGGTACTGAGCAGTGAGAACAAAGAAAGCAGTGAACAGTGACTGAAGTGTTACTCGGAAACAAAAACTTCTGGTGATGAAAACAAAGGACAAGTATTTACACGGTAAGAGGAAGATATAGGGTGAAGGAAGGAGGAACAGGCGACCTTGCAGAGGTCAACGTTCAGTTCAGGGTCCTTGAAAGAGGAAACCCATCCAACAGAGCAGAGGGTCCTCAGAAAAAAAACTCCCAAAAGTCTCAGCGTCTCATCCCCTTCTCCCGCGGTCGAGTTGGTCAGATGCAGCGATGGGACAGGGACAGATTCCTCCTCCTTCCCCGGGTCAAAGACGAAGGCAGGTTTCTGTGGAGAACAGGTGTTCATGCAGGTGAACCGGGCAAGTTCTCAGGTCAGACGAAAACAAAACAATGTTCTTTAACACAGGCGTCAAGTCACAGGAACAGTTTTAGTCTGATTACAGGGATGCATTGGTTCACAGCCTCGTTACAGGCAGCAGATGATGTTTGTCTCCAAAGAATTTAAATGGATGAAATCTGAAGAATCACCCTTCAACCAAAATGTTTTATGATCAACTTGGGACCTAACAAGGACCAACAGGTTGCCCACCTCACCCTGGTCTGAAACAGCTGAAGCTTTTATTCCGCTGAGGCTCATGGGTAGTGTAGTGATTGAATGCCAGGTTCAACACAACTCCAGCTGAGGCTGCAGCTGTTCTCCTGGGTTTCTTATGACACATTAGACTTGACAGTGTTTTTCATGCAACCTGTACCCATTTGAACTGACGAATGACATGTTTGATTTAAAGTTCTGGGCAATAATGAATCATCTGGACACAGTTTATAAAAGCATGAAAATATATTAAAATCAGCAGCAAGATAAAATCTGGGAAAAGAGTCTCAGAACAACACAATACCGGTACCTTGAGGTCGCTGCCTCGCTGTTCACTATGTGGTGGAGCTCCCTCTCCTCTCCAGGAATCTGCTCCACAAAACAAGAGCAAACTGGATTAGTTTGGTGGTTCAGGCCACTGAGGGATGTGGCACAAACGGCCAAAGTCCAGACCACAAAAACCCTCTGAGTATAACCACAAACACAAACACATGAGTGGAGGAGGAGGAGGAGGAGGAGGAGGAGGAGGAGGAGGAGGAGGAGAAGGAGGGGAATATTATTGTTTGGGTATTTTGTCATATTTGCAGTTCGTTTGGTTTTTTTTGCTGCCGCTGCATCTCTAGACCTTTTTCACTATTTTTAAATGTCTTTTACTTTCCTCCTTGGACACAAGGATCCGGATCCAGATCGTGAAAGGGATTAGTTTGGTGGATTTTCTGTCTCTGCGTCACAATGCTGCTGTTTGTTTGGTCTAAAACCACTGCAGACTGAGGTGTAATTAGATTTTAATTTGATTTTAGTTCAGGGCTTGAGGTTTTGGAGAAAACATCTCGTTAATATTTTTCTAACTAGTGCTGCGGATGTGCTTTAAATTGCCATTATTTTCTATAAACTAATCTCTGTTCCAGTATTTATTTACCTTTTTTAAACTAGATAAATTAGTTTCTAGCTTAATCACAATCTCACTTCTACATTTAAAAGAAGCATCACATTTACAGCTGATTGTGGCTGTCTTTATAAAAACTACACTTTAATTAAACCCTTTTTTTCAGCATTTTAATTCTTTGCCAGTGATGAAATTAAAATCCTGAACTGAATGTTTAAGATCATGAGTTTGACGTAAAAACCTTGAATATTTCAGCTGAAGTTCGGTATTTCAAGGATGGTCTGTGAATGTTCAGCAGCAGTTTGAGCTGGTTTTAGAAACGTTAGGTCATTTAAAAATGGTTTAATATTTAGTCTAATCCTCCATTTGCACCACTCTTTTAAACTTATTTTTCTTCCACAAACTCTTGTTGGAAATGGGGAAATTTGAGCCATTGATCTGTTTGCTGCCAAACCCTGATTTACTTCTGAGGTAAAATCAGAAGTAAATCAGCCATTTTAAGATAAAAACAACTAAACATGAGCGAAGTGAAGCTCCAGATGTTCTTCAGTCTAAGACAAACAGATGAGTAAGAAACGTTTAGCGCTGCTTTTCAACAAATGTACCAATAGAAACAACTCTGTTCTAATAACTGAAATACTTTTTTTTTGTTCATTCTATTAAACAGCAGCCTACAAATCACCACCAGGTCCATTTAGTAGCTGTTCTGGAGCTTTTTACTCCCATCACATGGTCTTTGTGTATTCAGTTGTCATGTAACTGCAGATTTGTTCCTGTTTTTCTAAGCATGTTCTGGATTATTTGTCTGTGTTTTCTTAAGAGTTGAGATGGAAACTCTATAACTTAACCTGCTGAGGAAGATACAATGCATGTGATGTGATCAAAAGCTCCAGCGCAGCTACTGAATGGACCTTGCTGTGTCGAGTATGAAGCCTTTTAGGCCAAAATGAAGGACTGGCCTTTAAAGCTCCCAGAAGAAATGGAAATTTACACCTAGAACGAAAGGATACGATTGATTTGATTCATGTTGCACATTAGAGTTCACGTGCAAGAAAGTTTTTACTCGACCGTTTCAAGATTAAAAAAATCGACTCTAATCACAGTAGCTCCGAGATCAGCCAAATGTCAAGAGTTTCACAACGTCAACAACAGACCAAAAGCACAGATCATTCTTTATGCTCCTTGTGCCATTTGACTGTGAAAACTGAATTTGTCAAAGGTGTGGGGTGACGTTTGGCCCGTCGGTTCCTCGTTTTTCATTTAGCAGGTTTCCATCTGCAGAGAAAGTCGGCCTGTCTGGAGAACCTGCGTCCGTCTGGAAATCGACACCTGGAGCAGGTGGACGACACCTCTGCACCGAACAAAGAGTGTTCAGAGCCCGAGTCCGAACGAAAGAATTCACTCGACTTAAAGTTAAGGTTGGGAGCTCGTCGGAGCAGGAATGAGATCAGAGGCTGTTGGGATGTTTTGATCTGGAGCAAAAACAGATGGATGAAAAATGCACAAATGAAACTCGTCAAAGCATTAAATGACATTTAAAAGAGCATCTGTCTCCGTGATGAGTAAAAACATTCCCAGCTCCATCCAGAGTAAGAAAAACTGGACTGAAATCAAAACTAAAGATGAGAAAACAGCCTGTGTGTCAGACTTTAATTACAGTATTTTCTGGAGGAGCAGAATCATATTTGATTTTAATTATAATCCGTCTCTGGACGTTGCCAAGGACAAACACTCGCCTACTGTTACTGAATAATGATGGATAAAAGTCTGTCTCTGGTCCCAGACCCGTCTGTCTCGGCTAAAGGTGGAAGTGGAGGAGAGTCTAATTTCTAAAAGGACAGCGGGGGGGGGGTCTGATTGGTAGGGGACAGAGCCAGTCAGCAGTGGAGGAAAATAGACTTTGGATGTCTACATTTAGTTTTTTTGGTTTTTTTTTAACATTATGTGTTTTTTTAATATGATTTACAGTTTTAAATAATATTAGTTAATGCTAAACAAATAAATACTAAATAAATGTTATGTAGATTATCTTTGTTAAATTTTAATCTTTTATGTGTCTTTTTTAATGTTTAAGGTTTATTTGAGTATCACAAGTTTTGCATTTAAAACAGGTACAGTTTTATATGATAAAGAAAAATAATGATAGAAATATTAGAACTTTATTATTTGACACTCTGATTAAACAGAAACTGGAATGAATTAACATGTGAATAGTTCATGTCTTATTGTACCTGCAGGTGCAGCTGTTAGTTTGGAAACAAGCCTCAGACCTGCAGCAGGTTTCAGAAATTAAATCACTCACACTTGAGTATGTCGCACAAAGTCGGCAAAGTGTTGATCCCTGGCACACAACTCGATTATCCTCAGGCGCTCCTGGATCTCCTGCAGAGAGGTCAGAGGTCAGTGCAGAGAAAACATATTTATGTGAAATTCGGGCTGAGGAGTAGACTGGGGGGGGGGGGGGTCCTGCAGGTAAAACTGATTGTCTGCATAGTACAGACCTCCTGCAGAGACTGAAAACCACTAAGCCAAAATACAGTCACCACAGCCGTCAGCTCCATCCAAAGAGTCATGCTCACTTTATGAAACACCTCCTGGGGCCAATGGCCTGGTCTCTACTAGAGGCTGCTCCTTGATCCACCTCTACAAAAATACTTTCTGTGAAACCGAGTATGTTCCTGAGGTTTCTTCTCTAGAATGCACAAGCTGGTTGATGACACTGCTCAATTTCCTGTTTACATCAGCCTCCCCAGTAAAACTCGGAAGACATGAAGACATGATGACTTTCTAGAAGCCACGTGATCCCAAAGGGGTAGGAAGAACTACAGTCACGGTTGGAGACAGGTGAAAGTTTCCTCACCTCTTTAGTGAGCGCAGCACTCTGGTAGATGTGTCTTATCTCGTCGCTGCTCAGCTCTTTGGAGCCGTCCACGCTTGCGGAGCTGCTGTACGGGGGGAGGTCGGGGTCGCGGTGGCGGTAGCGCTGGGGCACGTTGTCAGCGTAGCGACGGTAGTACTGGGCAGTGACTTGGTCACTCTCGAACATTGGGTTGAACTTGGTGGCGCGCTCCAGCGTCGGCACACTGTCACCACGTCTGGAGGGGGCAAAATTAAAGATTCACTCCAAAACTTTTTGATAAAATATTTTGATTTCAGTTTCTCTTAAAACCTCCAGTGCAACTGTTTGATCTGAACAAACATCAACCTAAATCTAAACAGTCAGACTCACCTTAGCGGGTCCTCAGTGTCCTCTGCGTCGTACTGCTCCCGCAGTGTCCTCGCCAGGAAGAAGATGATGCCGGCCGCCACCATGAGGAAACCGGCCACCGAGGCGATGGCTATGCCCACCACCAGCGGCTCGGACACATACTCCTCGCAGTGCTCGCCGCGGTACCACCAGTTCTCCCCAACCCGACATCTGCCAGAGGGCCACCGAGAATAAAACCAGAAATGAAACCAACTGAATCACTCTGCTCGATCATCCATCTGTACAGAAGTTAATATCTAACTGTATGTAGATGATATTTATTTGTCCATTCATAAATGGATGGATGCTGCAGGTCTTATCATTTCCTTCATTTCACTGATACTTTAGGAAATTTGCTGTTCACCTATGCCTAGAAAGAAAAATAATCTGAGTACTCTCATGTCTGATATTAGGGCTAGAGTGTAAAACTCCCTCCTACCTGCAGATGGCGCCCTTGCCAGGGATGATATCACATTTGCCATCATTGAGGCAGAAGTCATGTTGCACCTCGCAGACGCTCTGACACGGCAGACCGTCCACGCTCAGGTACCCGGCATCACAAACGCACTCGGCCTCGCCCGACCACTGATTGACCATACACCTGGAGAATTCGTTACACGCCTGGAACTTACAGGGATCTGCTTTGTCACCTGAGAGGAAACAACGACAAGGAGTAAACAGAAGAAGAAGAAGTTTTAGAGACAAGACCTGGAGGAGCTGCTTCTACAACACATTTGCATTATTTAGGGTTTTCAGTCTGAATTAAAGAGGAGGCGTCCTGGCTCACCTGAAGTAAGGACGATGGCTGCTAACAACAGAACAGTTTTACTTTTGTGAAATAAAATTTCAACCCTCTGTGAAAAAAAGAGCGACAACACTGCATCGTACAGCAAAGGAAGCACTTTTAACACTTTTTGTCCAAAGCCTAAAAGGGACCATCTGGGCTATTTTAGTCTGCAAAGCTGTCAATTAGCTTTCAGTTCACGTGAGTTACTCATCTGTATTATATAGAACAGAATAATAAATAAAGCACAACTTTTTTTTTTTACAGGTCTGTAATTTCCCAGGAAGTGTCTTGGAAAAACAGTATGATTAGGTTCTAATTAGGGAGAGAGTAGGAATTTCCTTGAAAGAACTGCTCCATTTAAACCAAATTAAATACTATATACTGTGTATTAGTATTATTTATTGATGTTAGGCTTCATGTTTTATTGACATTTCCCATTTTTCAGATTCAAATGACCTGCTTTGCCCCAGCTAACAGACTCCTAATTAACTGGAATTGCACCAAATCACAGAGTTTTTCAAATAAATAAAACTAAAACTAAAAAACAACAGGAAGTGACCTTCAGGCTTAAGACTGGTTTGAACCCCGTGCCTGTCTTTTTCCTGTAAAGCTTTTTCTAATGAATCAAGGTAACAGCATCACTGCCAAGAACAGAAAATGGATTAATAAGTTTATTAGAAAAGCTGCTTCTATAAACAGTCTGACTCTAGCATACAATGGTATAAAACAAGAACACAAAGCTCTTATAATAAAGCTAATAAAAGCCTCTGACTGAGCTCCAATAACTTAAGTTTCATGAGGACAAGCACCCTGGACTGATTAAAATGTTTTAAATGATCATTTTCATATTGTTAACGTCACATCAGCTAAAAAAAAAAAAAATCAGTCAACGTCTTATTTCTATTTGGCAAAGGTGGAAAGGTTAAAATTAATCAGATTTCGCCACATCTGTCATGAACTAGTTGGGTTGTGTTACTGAAGATGCCTTTTTAAATAAACAACCCTCTTTAAAGAAGAGGCTGTGCTGCAACAGTTCAGATCCACCATGCAGGACCCGGTGTGGTCGACCATGCGCTGGTGCAATGGAAAAACCTTCCCTCAGAGCGCATTATCGTGTCCACGGTGAGTCCTAAGCCCGGTGACTCACCACTGTCGATTAGCAGGAGCTCCTCTGATTGGCTCAGACGGATTAAAGAGCTGCAGCTCAGTGGAGGTGGACATGCTGCAGGAAACAAGAGTACATCTCACATTACAGCTCCAGCTAAGCTGGAGAAAGCTTCCTGCTGTGCACCACTGTCACTGAGACAAACGGCTAAACGGCCATTCCTTGGACGACGCCTCAAACGACTCTCCATCTCACTCAGGTGTAAATGACACCTGGACAGTTTTTCCACATCTTGCGATCTCTACACGCCAAAATAAAAGCCACACACCTTCCACCGCAAAGGAAAAATAAGGTGTCTTCAGGAGGAAAAGATAGACTTCAACAGACTGACTGACCAGCAGTAATGTTTCAACACTAATTACTCGCTGTCCACACCAGGCAAACAGATGAAGCTAGAGTAGATGTTTACTGGTATTTGGTTTTCGAGCTTGTTGGGGAACATTAATTTTAACTTGCCATGTACAAACAGTTTGGGAGATTTGTTGATAATTTGGTTCCCACTTATGAAAACAGGCCCAGCTCGGCACACAATGACTGAAGTTTGGTTTTGAGGGTCATCAGTTATCAAAGTTGGAACTTTTTCTGGATTCCAATTATTACCTTGCCACAACTCTGGGAGAAAAGGAGAAAGAACACGTTTTCATATACATGTGTGAAAACTATTAACATTTAATGTAAGGTTAACTAAAAGACTTTTATTTTGAGACTTCAAATTTATGTCTACAATGCTGAAAACACTGATAATTAATTCATAAAAACTGTTAGAGGTTGCTGTTTTTTTGTCTATTTTGTCAAATCTCCTGCTACACTGTAAAACTAATAAAGGCAAAGGCGGCTCATAAAATAAAAGGACACTCATACCCAATTCAGATATAGATCACAGGCTAATACCAGATGGAGACTGAATCTTAGATTTAATGGCTGAAAATGAGCTGAAAAAGCTTTATTCAAATGAACACTCTCACTTCCTACACACCTTTCAGCCACAAGGCAGATAAAGCTGCAGGTATAAAGAGCAACAGTGGACAGAGACACAGTGTACAGGCTCAGACAGATGGAGGTAAACAGCTGCCATGATGTTGATTCATCAGACTGAGTCAGTGTGTGTGTGCCGCTGATGCTCACGTTCCTCCCAGACAGATTATCTCAGGCATTAGATCAGAGTCCTGACTGGAGAAACGCTGTCAAAACTGCTGAGCCACTGCACATATATAGAGAATTCAACCAGGCTGAGGAGCAGCAGACATCTCATATCAACGCTCAGCTGTTCTGGATCTCCAAAAATACTATCTGAGGGTCGAGCCTACAATATTTTGTTAAATTGACAATGTTCTTTGGGAAGATCCTCAAAAATCTCCAAAGTCACTTAATTATAACCTCAGTGGAAGACAATCTTCACTTTACAAACAGGAATACTAGAAAGTTGTGTAAACAAATCACAGAAGTTGATTTGTAATGGACACCGGTTGAATACTGTCATTTTATACTGCTTAGGGCCAAAATGCTCTGTAGTTTGAAGCAGGCAGGTGAAGAATTTTAAAAGAAAAAAAGGTGGAAAAAAATGGCACATCAAAAATGGACTTCAGTCTCAGTAAGAATCAAAAATGGACTTCAGTCTCAATAAGAAAAAAACAGCCATTTACCCTAAAAACATATCAGTAGTCCGGTATTAAGAGGGAAAAAAAGTGTATTTTGGTTTTAAGAGACTCTTCAAAAAGAGTAAAAAGTTTTAAGGAAATTGTATTTTAATAGGAGGAATCCTGAACATTTGAACACTGTCAGCTTTTGAAAACCCACATTGGCCACAGCCTACAGCTGCTACAGCTTCATTGAAATGTCAGGTGTGACTTTACCCGATTCTACATCCAGCGAGTACTTGTCTATGGCCAGGTTCATGGTCTGGTAGGCTGTGTTGGCGAAGTCTTCCAGGATCAGGTAGACGACGTTGGTGACGCCTCGAGGAACCGGCTTACCAAACCTCATCCTGCTGTTAACCACAATGCTGCCGTTCCTGAAGTTTAGGATCTCCAGGTTCTGGAAATTGTTCAGATTGGACTGTAGGTACGGGACCAGCTGCAAGGTGAAGGCAAAGACACGTGTGAAGAACATTGCAAATCAAATCTAGAAATTTTTAGTCACTAAGACCAGATTCTTTGAGTTCACACCAGCTGTAGGAACCGCTGCTCTAGGGCCTTGTATTCAGGGGAGCTTTTGTTGAAGAGGTCCATGGAGAACGCCATATTGGTCACCCTCAGGCTGAAGAACACAGTCAGGGCCCTGCCAGGTCGGGTGGGTAATGCAATGGCATCCAAATCTGACCCTTGAGCACCGCTGGAGAAGCCACTGCTGTCGGCCTCAGAGGGCACGCCACCATACTGGAATACATCAAAGCTGACGTCAATGGTCGGCACATCTGAGAAATCGTGCTCAAAGGGCTGGATCTCTGTAGCGGGTGTGCTGTCCTTGACCTCCTGAAGCCAGGATGCTGTCGTTTGGAGGATCTTTTTATCTGCTTCCACTTGCGAAGCATCCATAGAGATTGTGTCAGCGTCTTCATCCTGCACTGAAACACCTGGTGACCCTCCTTCAACATCTGTCAGAGCATCTTCTGTGTCATTCGTGATCACCCCTGTCGGTGTAAACTGAGAAACATCTGAAGATGGAATGCTTATAGGAAATTCGTCAAATTCTTCATGGTGATCCAGTTCCTCATCTTCCGGCACTGAATCTGACACTCGAGTGAACGGTGAGTCCTTCTCAGGCGAGAGCACGATGCTGCTGCTGTGGTCTGAGCTTATGGATGAAGGTGGGACCTGAGCGGCAGTCGTTGTGGTGATGCGCATGACTTCATCCACAGCTAGGTCTGTGTCTAGGTCTTCAATCACTGGTGCCGTTGTTGTCGTAGGATCGGTGGCACCTATGTGCTGCTCTTCCAAAATCTCAACCTCATCGTGATCCGAGGGCTCTAGGAGCGGCAGTTTGGGTTTGTTTGTGAGAACCTCGAGTTCCAGTGGCTCTTCGGTGATTGTATCAAAGCTGGACTCTTTGGCTGTTACTTCCTGGACTTCTACAAAGATAAGTGACTCTTCGGTTGAAGAAATGTCAGTATCAGGGACTTCAGGCACGAGAACGCCTTCAACTTCTTCCTTTTTAGGTACATCTTCTGCTGATACAGACCCAAATATAACAACTGGAAGATCTATCGCTGTTGCAGTCGTAACTTCCTTCACTTCAGTGATTTCTTGAAGGTCCACTGCCAAATCAGTTGGTCCTGCAATCACAGGTGCATTGCGAGTCCAAGCTTCAGGTTCAGGAGAATCTGTGACTGGTGTCATGATCAAATGTGGTTCCATCAAGGAGTAGTCATCATAGATGCCAGATGCTTCAACTGTTTTCACTGAAAGTTCAACAGTCAAGGTTCCTTTGGGGGAGAATACAGGCGCTTGGGTTGTGGTTGAGTACCGTGGGTCAGTGCTGATGTGCGGCGTGACCAGGACTTTATCCAAAAAAGGTTCCTCAATGCCACCATCTGGCACTGACCCCTCAAGAGCAGGAACCACTGTTGTCCCTGCAGGGGGAGCACCGATGAATTCTACCCCCACTGCAACCAAATCACCTTTTTCAGTGGTTGGCAACTCAACAACAAACCCCTCCTCCTCTTGGTCTTCGTCGTCCTCATCAGTCTCCTCCAGATCAGGTGGCGGTAGCATTTCTGGGCTGCCAGTCCCATCAGATTTCACAGCAGGCTGCCAGGACCAGAGATCAGCTCCCTGGCCATCTCCAGAGAAACCAGAGCCAGAGCCATCGTCCAACGTGTTCTCAGAGCCTGTCTGAGGTTCCACTTGTGGATGTTGGGAGGGAGAGGAGCCTCCAGGACCAACTGCATGGTCCCCTCGGGGGATATTGTCTCCAGCATCGGGAGCATTGCTAAGGAGAAATCCCTCATCTTCAAAATTTCCATTATCTGTAAAGCAGAAAAGCACATAGAGAGGTTTACGGCCAGGATCTCCCTCCTTGGAGCCCTGATAGACATCAAACTGACTCAAACTAACGGGAAGAAGGAAAAAGATCTAAATGTGTTTACGGTTTCACATCTCAGTTAAAAACCAGATAGGACTGGGTTGGAGTCCTGTGGTGATAATGCCAGCAGGGATTTATTAAGCCTACATTTGTAATTATCTATGTTAAAGCACACAGAAAAGCAAACATACTTTAACACTGAAGTTCCCCTGTATTTCAAAATAGATATCACCAGAAAAAAAAAAATAAAATGCCAACAGAAGCCACTCAAGCCTTTCATTAAATCTGCAGCCGTTGTTGTTGATGATTATTAGGTGAACAGTGTAAATATGTCATTTTGCTGTTTTTTTCACTTAGATTTGATTTCAGTGGCATATTTGTATTAATAATTCAATCAAATAAAAGGACAGAGTGATGACCCCTGGACCAGTCCTCCATATTATATTGTGAATTTATTTGTACCTTAAAGAACATTTAAACATGAGATAATTGGTAACTGTGGCAAGTTCTCTTGAATCTGATTAGTCCTTAAGTGCTACTGTAGAACGGATCTGCTCGTATCAGTTTCTTTTTACATGAAGCCCATTGATTTCTGATCCTGTCACTTTTCTGTGCAGCAGCCAAACGTTTACTCACTCTCTTGATTCGTTGGCCCCAGGTCCAATGCGTTTGCAGCGAATTCGGCGGGCGGCGGAGGAGCTGTGCTCTCGTCAAACATGAAGACGTCGTTCTCGCTCGCCCCGCCGCTCTGATGACCTTTCCACTGGTCGAAGGGGTCTAACAGGAAGTCGTCCTTCTTCAGGAAAACGCCGCTGCTGTCCACCTCATGGCTCGGAGCGTCGGGAGGTTTCTCTGCAGCCAGGACGTTATCCTGAAACCAGAGAGCTGTTACGTCATGAGGAGCCTGATTTCACTGGACGTGTTTGGGACTGATTAATTATTTATTGCAGTTTTTATTGCTGTCAACTACATTACTCTGCAGATTTTTACAAAGGCTTTACATTGTATAAATACAATAAAATATGCCGCATTGATATTTTAATCAGTCAAACTGTGTGTTTAATACTACTATTAAACTATTAAACACACAGTCTGAACTGAACCTCAAGACCTTTGAATTAAAATACTGCTTTCAAAATAATACAAGTAATTTATAAGATTATTTACCAGATATTTTTTCTTTGTTTACAGATTACAGAAGCACAATAGTCAGGCTCAGGTTTTCTACTTCACTTGTTTACACCTTTTATTATATTTTTTATATTATAATATGAGATACAAATGTCTGGTATAGCCTAGTTTTTAGTTTGAGTTTTGACTATTTGTTTAGTTTTTCTCTTTCTAGTAGTTTCATCACTTCGATCATTCTAACTGAGCAAGAATTCTGTTTGGTAAGAAGGCAGCTGATTTATCCCCCCACGTGTTACGGTTAGACTTACCATGTTGTCATAGGTGTCCGCTGGCCGGCTTGTAGGTTTCACCAAAGGCAACAAGTTCCCCGCTGCAGAGGAATCAAAGGTCAAAGCCCGTTAGAGTCAAAGCTCCTCTAGAGTCACTAGTAACATCTCGTATCATTCTGTGTGGGAGCACCAGCATTAAAGGCACAGTAGCATTTCTCCGGTTTCATACCGTTCTCCAGCTGCAGCGGGTCAGACTGCGTCTCCAGACTGCTGTTGGTCATGAAGTTGTCTTTGTGCAGCGCCTCGGTGATGTAGTTGCGGAAGTCGGTGATGGTGTAGACAACGGTGGGCTGCTCTGCGGCTCCAGGGTAATTCTTCTCCACCAGGTTGTTCTGCAGAGAGATGAAGTCCAGCGTGTTGTTGGCAATGCCACTGCTGTCGACCTCCAGAGTGATGGCGTAGTGCACCAGGACCACTAAACCCCTGAGAACGGAGAAGACAAATCAGTGGTTGAGACTTCAACATGTCTGTCCGAGGATTCTGCCTCAGGACATTATCAGGAGGCTGTTAGTAAATCATTACCCCCTGAAATTCCATGTTACCTGTGAAGCTGTAGGGACTCAACTAATGACTCATGGGGGAACAGTTGGTACAGACATGCTCTATGTGAAAAGAGCCCTGAGATAACCTCTGTTATGATATGGTGCTATATTAATAAAACTGAGTTGAACTCAACCACGTTCATGTCCGTACAGTAACCATGAAGCTACAGCCAGCAGCAGGTTATCTTAGCTGGAAACTGGAAGGACTGGAAACGGGGTAACATCTAGCCTGGCTCTGTCCAGAGGAAAGAAAGGCCAACAACCGGCAACTGATGATCCCTCATTCACATGTTATGTCTCAGTTGTCTAATTAGGACAAAAATCCTGAGTGCAAAAAAGACAATTTAAGGGGGGTATGTGTCAGACTATTTCTCTTGCCCCTGAACATTTACCAGGTAATCAGTGGACACACAAGAAAATCAAAGGTAAAAACTAGATATAAAAACTAAAAATTCAAAAATTCAAAAATTCAACTATTCATACCAACATGATTAACAATAACAAATTAGATTCCACTAGATTCCTGGATCATGTTTTACTGTAAACTGTCGTCTAAACATTCAGATTAATACTAGAGTAAATGTGGTTTAAAAGTGGACTTTTTTTAGAAGTAAACTTTAAATATAACTGCAGAAATGACTGCTGTCATTTTCAACATGTAGTGAGGACCTGTTGTACAGTGAAATAGGAGCATGCACAGATAACGGATAAATGTATCTCATATTAAACCTGCAAATCACCAAATAAATGCAGGAGCATGCGCACTGACATTATGACCAACCTGTGGTTTAACATCTGCTCATCTTGTCTGTTATTTCACATCTTTCTGCCCTGGATCCTTCGCTCTGAGATTCATTTCAGAGGCGAGCCACTTTACGAGCAGATTGTTTTCTCTCCTCCTGCAGCTCAGGACATCGGGCTTCACGCTGAGTCGCCTGTCTACGACTCTGCAGGGTTCAGGTGAGTTTAAGAGTCACTCTGAACTGACAAAGTGAATTTATCAGTGTGGTCTAATGAAAGGGAGGGAGGGGGCTTTCCTGGACAGAGTAGGGGGAGCTGGGGGAGGACAGCGAGCCTGTCATATACCTTTAACAGTAATCCTACGGCGGCTGCAGGTGGCCGGCGAGCAGCAAGCGACTTATCCCTCTTAAGAGCTGAGTGACTATTGTTAAGGGCATTAAGTGGAAATTAGAGCAGAGCCGCAGTGGAGCCGTTCTTTCCTGCGACAGGCAGGTGAAAGGGGCTTTCGGGGGGGGGGGGTGACTTCTGCACTCAAGTTAACTCTGAGAAGGAGGACCAACCACAAAGAGTTTCATAGCTGTCAATCAGTTTGAAAACCTCCAAAATTATATGGATTAGAAATGGATGAAATTATCTTGAAATACCCACGGGTAGATTTCATTAGAGGTAGATTTGTTAAGAAAATAAGTTTCCATTGCTCAATAATGGACAAAATTTAGGAGTTAGATAATTTTACAGTCAATTGAAAAACATCAGAAACCCTGCACTGCAAAACATAATCATCTAAACAAATTACTGAGGTTTAACTGTTCCTTTCTACCTGAAATAAAGAAGATTTTTCCCTAAAACAAAACATTTCTGGAAAAAAAGCAGCAAAACCCAAGTTATTCTTTTTGACTTGCATTGTCCAAAACACAACAGCTGAATTTCCCATCAGGCCCTTTACACAAAAGGACTCACTAAAGTCAGGGGTTGATGGGATGGATTTATCAGACTCTGCTGAAGCTTCAGATCTCTAGGTGACTTTTGTTTCATGCTTTGTGTGAGTGGGTCAGATTCAGAAACAAGAGAAGGGCAAGAATCAGCTGCAAAGGCTCAAAAATATCACTCAGACATACAGCGGCATTGTATATTCCTTCCACTTTGGTGGGAACATGAAATTCACCACAACCGAAGCACAACTGGGTACAAAAACCACTGAACTTGAACCTTTGGTTCCTGTAGTAACCGTTTACTTACTGCTCTTCCATTGAGTTTAACTTCCTGATTTCTGTAATCCTACAAAGTTAAACTCAACGGCAGAGCTGCAGGTCAAGGGTTAATACAGGAACCAAAGGTTCCAGTTCAGTGGTTTTTATACTCAGTGATAAAACTACAGCTGAAAAGAACATAATTCCCTCAAACATAGGGGAGATGAGGTCAAATTGAGAAAAGTGTCATACTCACCGCTCCAGGTCCTTCTGTGGCCTGAAAATAGAAAAAAAATGAAATATTTATATCTATCCGACATTAAAGCTGGTTTTATTAATACTATGATTATTATGATAATGCTTATTATTGTTATTATTATTATTATTACTAATATCATCATCATCATCATCATTATCATTATTATGTCGTCTACCATAGTGTATATAATGAGATTGTATATTGAAACATCCTGAGATGAACTCTGCCTTATAAATCAGATGACATATTTGCAGATTTCATCACTCTCTGAATCCAAGTTCTCAGACATTTCCCCACTTTTGCAGACGAATATCATCTGAGAACACACGGTACAGTTCAGCAGAGCTCATACCTGAATTCGATGATGTAGACCTTCTTGAAGCCCGGCAACCTCTCAAAGGCGTCTTCAATCTGGAGGTCAAAGAGAGGAAGGACAGTTTCATTACCTGTTTCTGTGACACACCAGTCAAACGACAACGCCAGAGGTCAAAGAGTTAAATCCTGCACAGGTGATGTCTGTCTGTCAGTAACTGAAGCAAAAGCTCCAACAGATTAGTATCTACAAGACCTTAACATCATCAGTCTCGAGGTTAACTGGACAAAAATCTAGAACCAGGGGAGATTAGTCACACGGTTACCCCATGGAACGCCCAGTAGCTCAATAAGCGCCTTGTTTATCACCTTCACCAGGTGTCCCCTCCGTAAAAATGGCGAACAGGAAGTCAGGAGTCAGGTGGGGTGATATGAAGAGCGACTAGGGAAGAGATCGTGAGGGATGGATGGGTCAAGCTATGTTCTCCCTGGGACCTGGGGACTGAGTCCTGAGTAAGATTAAAAGTTGATACTGGATTATTTTTAGACTCAGTTAGACTCAGTTGACTTATTATCTTCAGTTATTTTTCGTTATATTCAGTTTTCGTTCAGTTTGGTTTTGTTAAGGTACCGAAACTACCTGGTTGGTTTCAGGAAACATTAAAAAAAACAAATTCCGACAGAACTCTCACTGGGTGCTGGTAGCGTTTACCTTTTTAATATCTATTGAGAATAAAAATGTGTAATTCAGCCATTAACCAGAGTTTAAACCACGCCCACGATGAACGGAAATAAAACAGAATAAAACAGCACTTTCATAAAAACAATGGCTCACATTAGCCCCGTGAAGGTCAGTAGGCAGTTTATTAGGAACACCCAGCTAAAGACAGTTTGATCCAACAGTTCAATGATAAATCCTCCTTCTGAAGGTTCTGGGGTTCAGCTTGTGTTGAGACAGATTCAGGGATGCGCTGATTCACCTGAATGGTCATTTCGGAGGCTGCAGTTTGTGCTGCTGTCGAGCTGGTGCTTCTATTATCTGTCCACCCTATTAACAGTATATCAGCGATTGGGGGCTAAATAACAGACTTACCACTGTCTCCATTATAAACTGACTGCTGGTTCACAGGCAGTGTTTATTCCATGCTGGGTCAGTGTCTGACAACAGAGACAAAACTGTAAACGAGAACAACCGTACACTGATCAGCCACAACAGTAAAACTGATGACTGGTTTTAATTTTGTGGCTGATTGGTATACAGCTGAACTGTGCTTAAAACACAGTGAGGGTGATCACAGAGAGCAGGACATCTAACACTCAGCAATTTAATATTTATGTTGATTTGATTATAACTTGCAGATGTTTGCAGTTGGCCAGATGTTGCTGTGATGCAGTTTTGTCGTAAGAGTTTTGGACGTGGTTTGACCATCAGATGAGCACACCTGGAGGTTGTGATAACTGATTAAAAATATCTATTTAATGGGGATTCATCAGAATTAGCACTTAGTTCAACATGTCAGAACCGAGTTCAGAACAGCAAAGTCGGGATTGTGATTAACAGCTGAATGGAATTTAGATGCATCTCTGGTAAACGTCTGTTAGGTGGTGAAATCTGCAGCTGAACTCTTTTATTTTGGAATTAAAGGATCAACATTTTCAGGTCCCGGTGGCCCATGGCTGCACTCTGCTTCCTCTTCTCAGTTTCTCTGCCGAAGTCGAGCTCCTGCTGTTTCTATTAGGCCTGTTATCCACTTCATATTCCCTCATTAACGACCCTGACCCCAACATTCAAACCATAAACTGGCTTCCCGCGTCACTGAGCCTGAAAACCTCCCGGGGGTACGGGAACACACCGGCACTCTCTGCTTTCCTGGCAGAGGCTGTTTTTCCACCAACTTGAAGTGAGTCACTGCTCGTATACTGTATGTCCTCTGCAGTTTTCCAGCTCTGTTTCTGCCTCAGCGGCTCGTATAGCCGATCGCTGGCAGGGCCGAGGAAACCGAGCTCTAAAGTGTGAAGATCCCGAATGCGTGAAAAACAGGCAGGGACTTTAAAGTGGAGCCAAACTCCTGAGTCTGCAGTTTGTAGGAAACCACAAAGCAAGTCGATTTGGTAATGAGCATGCATCCTGGACGTCAGAGGGAGGAAGGACGACAGAGTGAGTAAAGACGAAGAGGAGGATGTGTGGGCAGGAACCGCCAGAATCACAAAAACTGGCTGATAAACAAACCACAGCTCAGGACACTCATCGATTTCTACAAAATAAGATGACGACAATAATGTGGGTCATTCTGAAAAAATGCTGCTTCATCCTAAGGTGGCTCCACAATAACAATTTAGGATAAACTGTGTTGAGTTGAAGAATCATCCAATATTATTTAAATTTAGTTTCAATGTTTGACCCAGGATCTGCGTAAAATTTTTATTTCATAAATGTTGAAATAATGACACCATTTGCCATTTTTCAACAAAATATATGCTAAGAGTTAGCTTGAGACATGGCTAAAATGCTATCTCAAAGCCTTACCAAACGTAGAGAAGGTTAATGTGGTGGCTCAGAGCTTCACTCGGGACCTGTAGTGTGCTTTAATAATGAGAAGTATTAGCACTCAACACCAGGACCAATAATCTACCTGGCACACCTACAGGCTTTTTGTTTTTTTTGGTGTTTTTTATGAGCCTCCATCAATCACTAATTGGTCTTTTAACATCTGCTCAGACCGAGCGCAGTGACTTTTGACACGCTGCATTTACAGTTTATTTTTGAAAGACCCCCCCTCCCAAATTGAGTATTGTATTTTGGTCAGCAGGTATACTGTGAAAACCTGAGAATTGTATATGTTTACTATTGCTTGGAATATATTACGAAAGGAAAATTGCAGCATCCCATCCCATGGTCGTCAACATGTTCGTAAAGCAGGGACCTTGTGGAAATTGTCTTACCCTGCGTGTGAAGTGTCTGGCCAGCTGCTGGTAGTGGAAGCTGCTCGGGTCCCTCAGAGCGTCGTTGTAGGTTTCTCCTCTCAACTTGATGCTCAGCTCCACCACCTGGTCCTTTAGGGGCCTCAAGGGCCGCAACAACAAGGTGTCGTCTATCTCGTTACCAATCTGAATTTGCATGACCATACACAGAAATCGTACAGATATAGATTTGGTATTAATACTGAAAATATTGGCAGTGGGACTGAAAAGTGTTTATTGATACTCAGACATTCAGCCACTAATCCACATTTGCTTACCGAGTTCTGCTCCTCACCATCCAACCCAAAGCCATTGTTTCCCAGTAAGTTGTCATCTACATCATAAGGCCTCTCTGTTAGATCAGGGAAGTTGCCGTTGTTGTACTCCGCTATGTACTTGGTTGTGACTTCCAAAGAGGTGTCAGAGGTGGTGTCTTCAGTAGCAGTGCCTTGGGTGCTCTCCAAAGTGACTTGAACAACAGTTTCTGGGGTGAATTCAACTGAGGACTCAGATGGTACTTCAGCTGGAGCCTCTGTTATGATTTTCCCTGCATCTTCTGCTGTACCATCAGCAGAGATACCCTCAACTTCCTCTAGGGGAACCTCTGCCGGAGCAAACTGGACGTTGTCCTCACTTGGGGTGCGGTCTTCCCCAGGTGCAGGTTCTGGGGCAATCTGTTTGGGGTACTCTGAGGTGACCTCCTCAGGGATTTCTACCTCAGAGGTCGTTCCTGGATGGGTGCGAGGCACAACTTCTGGAGATGTTTCACTTGAAGCCCCTGGGACGATTTCTTCCTCAACTCCTGGAAAGTAGCCAGGTTCTGGGACCTCACTTGAAGGCTCAACCACCTGGGTAGTACTCTCCTTGGTGGTTTCTGAAGGTAGTTCTACCTCAGAGTGTCCTGGAAGTTCTACTGTTACCTTTGGCTCAGGGGTTTCCTCCACTTCAGTAACAACAACTGGAGTGATCTCCTCATCAGATTCTGAAGGGATCTCTGGTATAAACTCCTCTGTAACTTCTGGTTTAGTTCCATCTGCTCCTGGTTCTCCAAAACTAACTTCCTTCTCTGTAGTATCCTCAGAAGTTGCCTCCTCTCTATCCTCTGATGACTCGCCTCCAACTGCTTCTTGTGTTTTATCTAAAGATGTAAAGCTAAAATCGGTTTTATCCTCATCAGGCACTACTTCATGTTCTTCTTTTAGTACAGTTCCTCCTGTGGGTTTCTTCTCCTCTGCAATTTTTTCTACAGATTCTGGTTCTTGTGCTGGTTCATCTGTGGGTTCTTTATCTTTGGCAGTCTTTGTTTCTTCTACAGGTTCAACTTCTGGTGCCGGTTCTGCTTCTTTAACAGCACTCTCTGTGGTCTCTATTATGTCTACAGGTTCTTCTACAGATTCTGGTTCTTGTACAGTTTCTGCTTCAGTTTTAATTACTTCTCTTCCTTCCTCAACAGCTTCTATATATTCCTTATGTGTTTCTTCTCCACCTTCAGATGGTTCTCCTATAGTCTCAATTGTCCCTTTCTCTGTTTCTTTTGTATCTACTGTGTTCACTGGTCCTTCTACAACACTTCCTGTTTCTACTGCAGCTTCAACTGGTTCATCCTCTTTTGTGACTTCTACTGGAGCTTCTACCTTATCCTCCACAGTAACTGCTGCCCCCTCTGCATCCTTGCTTAGTTTTTCTTCTGCTGTTTCTACCGTTTCCTCTTCTGCCACATTGATATTTTCTTTTTGAATTGCTAACTCTTCTTTGGCTGTTTCTTCAACAACACTCTCAATTATCTCTTTTGCCTCTGTCTTTTTTGTTACCGCCTCAGGTGACTCCACTTCCACAGCAGATCCAGTAGTCTTATCTTCAGGAACAGCTGTAGCTTCTTCTTGTTCGACTTCCACTTCGACCTCCTCTTCTTGCTTGTCTGTTGCATCTACTGCTACATTTTCTTTTACATTTTGGTCCGGTGTAGCTTTCTCGGGTGCCTCTATTTCTGACGCTGTAGTATTTGGTGGTATCTCCTCAGTGACTTGTGAGGTGTCTTCATCCTTGTCATCCTGTAAAACAGGTTCAGAAGTAACCTCGGTCATTAGTGTTGGTTTGTCTTCTGTTGTTTGGTCCACTTGAATGTCTTCAGTGACTTTTACTTCTACCATTTCTGTTGTCATCAGTATAGTGGCCTGGGATGGAACCTCTGTTTCTACGCTTGAGACAGACTTTTGTTCTGGAGCCACAGTCATGAATATTTTAGCCTCTTCTTCTGAATCTGAAACTTTTATCATAAATACAGTTGGGGTTGCATCTATGCTGACTTTGGTTTCATCTCTGCTAACTTCTACAACTGCCTCTGAAGGATGATCTACTGGTGACTTATGTATGTCACCTTCAGGTGATGATGGAACGTCAGCACCAGGTTCTGGAGATACTCCCAGCCCTAATTCATCAACTGAGACAGCTTCTTTAGGAGGTATCGTAGAGGGTTTTGTGAGAAAAACAACAGCAGCTTCTGTAGGGACATCTTCGGCCATAACATCTGAGGGTGGCTCCTCACCTTTTGGGGTAACTTCTTGAATCATCTCTGAATCTGGTACATCCACATGTACAGGAATTAAATCGAAGATCCTGTCATCTTCTGGGACAGCAAAGTCCTCAACATCTCCATCCTTGAGCTGTGAGGGAATCTCAGAGTCAGTGATGACTGAAGATGGACTTTCAGAAGTAATGCTGCCTCTAGTTTCCTGGGTGTCATCAGTGTCTATTGGCATGGCATCAGCAGCAGGTGCAGAACTCAAATCCACAGTTGCAGAGAGCGGAGGGATCCAAGCAGTGACCTCAAACTCTTGTGGAAGTTCACCTTGGTCGGTTGCGATTGTTTCCAATCCCGTGATGATAACATTTGCCCCTGTAAAATAACAGTAACAGAGAAAATGGAAAAAATCTGGGAATTGAGGAAAATTAAAAACTGTAAACTACAGTACAGTAGAGTACAGTTGCTTGACAAAATGATGTCTAATTAAAATCTGCATTGCCAGAACTACATTTTTAGTTGGTCTGGAAAATGACACGTGTTCAATGTCATACTTTTAAAGTACTTTAATGCTCCCGCATCAGACTTTTAGGTGTCATAGGTGAATATGTAAAGAATTAGTTGTGTTTTTTTTTTCATTGCTTTTGTTTTTAGTTGGGGGATGGATGGGAAGACCCAATGTTTGATGCACCGGATGCAGATGCTCTGAGAGATCTTAAATAAAATTGTAAATAAATGAAACAATCTAAAAAGAAAACAGTTAAAGAGACATATGACTTTTGCTTTCAGCTAAACACTGGCACAATACAACCTGCTGCAAACCCAGTGTTTCCGCCACCTGCACCTATGATCTCACTAACACCGACACTTGTCCTACAGTAACTCAGTCCCGTCTACACCTCCACTGTTGGTCCTGTGCTCAGCTTCCCTCCATTGACCAGACTGCTGCCTGTAAATAGGCTTACAGATCTATTCTGAGAGCGGAGCGTGTGATGGGAATCAGCCTCCTCCTCGCATAAGACAGATTGGGGTGTAAGGTGAGAGACTGCTGCCGCCGAAGACAGACTTTTATACTTGAATGGACATTTAGGTTTAAAAACTACTTTTTCTTACAGTCTGGGTCTTCATCCAAGGGAGGTGGGGGCATGGAAGACTCAAATAAGATACTTTTACCCATCTGTTGTCAGCTAAAGTCCATCAGTAAAATGGCTTCCCTGCTTTTAAAGTTGTACTTTTAAAGAAGTGTTTACAGTTTATAAATTTCACCTAACACTCTAGTTGACACAGTTCTGATAAAAAGGAACTTCTGTGTAAATTTCACAGTAAAAGCATGCACAGTGACATGCTGAAAAAATGCATACACTCAAAACGTTTAATGATATCTAACTGTTGTTTCTGTGGAGGTTGAATCGACATATCGTTTTGGATAAAAGCATCTGCTAAATGGATGTAAAGTTAAAAAAAGTCACCTGGGATAAAAACAAATGGGTGGTTGACTGATTTAAACAGTAAGAGGCATAATGCCTGGTAGGTTCTGAATATGAAGAAGGAAGGATGAAATAAGTTGCGCTTTTTCATTTATAGTTTTAATGACAGATGACTGTCTTTGAATGGAAGGTCTTTAAGTTTCAAACTGAAACATTTCCAAGTACAGAACTGAACATGCTAAGGTGAAAAGATTCAGGGTGAGCTTCTGCTTGGCATCTACCTGGCAGAGTCTCCGTCATCGAGTCTCCAGTCTGGACAGTTGTTGTATCAGAGCTACAGGACAAAGAGAGAGGACAGCATCAGTAGAGAGTCAAAGTCAGAGACATGAATCAATCAGCAGCTTGATGCTCTAGATTTGATTTCAACAACAAAGGTATATATGTATTAGTTGTAGCAGTAGTTTCATCTTTACGTGAATCATCATTGAAGATTAAACCCACTTAAAGGGTTCAGCTGATTTAATAGTTAATCTGCATCCATGTGTTTTTATTTTCTTTCCTGTCACTATTCTTGTTTTATTCCTTCTCTCTTTATGATTAGAGATTTCACAAAGACCCACAACTGTACAGGTATCTTCATCGGGGTTTAAGAAACAACCCAACAGCTACTGACCGGTGAAAAAATATGCCCTTCCAAATTTTCAGATTAAGTACAAGAATGAATTAAAGATTAAAAAAAAATCCAATCAATCAATAAATAATTCGACTGACAATTAACCATCGACTGCTTTGGTGTTAAGCAAAAACATCAAAACTTCTCTGGTTTCAGCTTCCCCTGTGTGATCATTTGCTGCTTTTCTTTCTCATGTATGACAGTTACCTGAATACCTTTGGATTTTAAACGGTGGCTTTGACAAAACAAGACACCAGAAGGCATCACCCTGGCCTCTAAGAATCAATAACTAAAAGGAATAAATGATTAATTAATCAAAAAAATTATGAATACATCATACAGCCCCATTTCATCCTTTAATGGATGAGGAAATTCTCCCGCTGAAAACAGCATCAACATGAAGATGAAAACAGCTGTTTCTCTCAACCCATGAAATGTTTAGGAAAATGTTTTTTTTTTAAAGGCCAGAGATGATGATTAATGTATTAAATCAATAATAATGAAATATAATAAAGTTAATGAAAACTAAAGTGTCCAAACAAAACAGACATGAGCGCTGCTGTTTAGAAATAAAACATCAGTAAAACTAGTTTTTGTGCACTGAGCAAAAGCAGAATAAAGCAGAATATTATGGTTTTTAAAGGGGAATTTCACCTATTTTAATTTTTCTAGTATGTTATTGCTGTTTCCTGACATAGTTCGATTAGTGTTTCCGATCTGAACACTATAAAAATCAAAGCAAATCAAAGACACAGAAAGAAAGTTCAGGATTTAAGAATTTGATTGCAGAAACTCACACATAAACCAAAAAAGTCTTCAAACACTGAGTCAAATTAACTTTCAATAGAGAAAACATCTGTGAATCCTTAAAATAGTTGGCATTCCCCTTTAAGTTCATTAAACTGCAGCCATCCAAACACAGCTGGGCCAAGGCACTTTTACAGCAAGAATTAAGAAAAACCACACGACTGTAAAAAGTGCAACAAGCCAAACAAAGAAACAACAACAAACAAGCTTCTCACACACAAACACACTCGAGTTTGGCTCCTTCTTCACAAAAACAACAAGTCGCCTAGCCGAGCGTGACGAAAGCAGCAAAGCACTTCTGACACTTTTCTGTTCCCTTAATGGAGTCAGTGAAACTCTCGTTTTGTCTAAAGCAGGTTTGAATACATGTACATGCAAAAAATCCGTGTGCTTTACCATAAAATCCGCTTTCTAACAAAGGTAATTTGGAAAAGAAGCATTTCACTGACAAAGAATTATGTAATCATGTAATTCACATGCATAGTCATGGATGAGATTATTGTACGGCCGATGTACAGTATATGTCTGTTCTGCTGTTCCCGGTGAACTGACTCCAGCTCAGCTCTGTAGGTGGATGCTCCGTGTTTGCAGGCCTACCTGCATGGAGGGGGGCCTGAGGTGCTGGACACACTGCAGCAAGTGGTGAAACACAGCACAGGTGTCAATACAGAACCATAAAGACTCACACTCTATACCTTTGATCAATCACGACCGGTGGAATGATGCAAAAAGGTTTAACAAGTCACTTAGTTTTGTTTCATGTCTGTGAGTCGTATTCTCCTCAAAATATGAGAAACAATAATTAGCTAACAGGGTGAGAACATTCATCTAAGGCAAACCAGCCTGTCACATGACTTCTTTTCTTATATCAAATTACATTATCTGAAACTTCTTATGTGGAGCAGGTCTAGACTGCCCTCAGTGTTAAACACAACAACCCGTATTATCATGTAAATTCTGTCTATAGTTTTTGTTTCACCCATTTTAAAGAAAATATATTTCAGAGACTTGACAAATCACTAAATGACTTTTAAATCAAAATTTTGTGCATTTTTTTTAATAGTTTTCTGAACACCATGAAATAACTTATTACAGTTGTCATATAGTCATACACTGACCTGTTCATCGCAGCAGCCATGGCAACTCTCTGACAGACAGAAACACAAAAAAGAAAATCATTAACATTTCTTACCTCTATAAACAAGAGCATTTATACATTTATTTATACATTTGTGAGGGTGGAGGTTTAATCTTTTGGATTTAAACAGCCAAAGATTCATGGACATTATGTTGATCATCAGTGCATCTACATATATCAATGACTGAACATAAAGTATTCTTATAGAAAAACTGTCATTCCATTACATAATTCTTAATATAAGTGTATCTGTTCCCTGCATCATTTTGCTGGTTTTACATCAGTAAAGGAGCATGAACCTGAAACTAAACACAATGGCGCACTCACACTCCTGATGAGGCTGATGTGCTCCTCTGATTGGCTGAAGAAGCCGCCGACGTCCATGACGCCAACTGAGCCGTCCATGCAGCGACTGACCCAGTCCTGGTACTCGTCCTGCTCCGGCAGCCGGTCCCAGAAGATCTTAAAGGCCTCCCACACCGTCTCCTGACACACTAAAACACAAGCCAACATGTTATACACTCAAATCTACGGATCACTTTAACCACAAACTCGAGAATTCACCCTGAAAGAAAAGATTTGGCTTCCGGTTCCTTGCAAATGAAATTTAAAACTGACTTTCTGAAAGAAACTGAATTTAGGCTGAAGTTGATATAAGCTTGTAACTGGACTGTGAGTTAAATTTTTCTTTGTCAAAATGATGTCTCATTCAATCCATAAAAACATAACAGGGGCCAGAGTCCTTTTTCAGTTCATACAAATAAAATCACATTAGACACAAAGAATATTTTCAATCCAAAAATTTGTGACTGAAATCTTAGGATCACTGGCTGCTGCTGCTGCTGAATTGGTTTCACAACAAATACTAAAACAAAAGGTCCCTTCGGGTTGTTTGCTACTTTATTTCATTCATTTCTTAGAAGAAACTGTGATGGGAAGTGACAAATATTGGCTTAAAATTACATTAATCATAACAAAGATTTGGGGGAAGGTAACGCCCCTGACAAACAACACAGGGTTAGTAAAGACATTTATGGAAAAACTGATTTCTTGAAGCAAAGTAGCACAACAGGAAATTGCTGTTTTTCTTAGTTTTTCCTCTATATTCAAGGCTCTCACACAACAAACTGAACCTTGCCAGAGCAAAAAAACAAAAGCATGAACCTGCGACTAAATGACTGTTAAGAAGGTAATATAATTGTTAAGACAGTTGTATTTTTGCAGCGCGTCTGACTCTGCATGACCTCTGACCTCTGTGGGTCTTTAATGACGGCAGACTTGGATTTTAAGCTTGTAAGTCTGTTTGGATAATGCTTCAGTGAAACAAGATAGAAAACACTAAAATGACATTTCTGACCTCCTGAAATACTCCTGAAGAACCAGCAGCTAAAGGCACTTTGACCTGAAGCAAAAACTTTCTTGTCTACAACTAAAAACTTGATGAATATAAAGAAATCCAAAGCCAGTAAACACCAACATACCTCTGAGGTGAAAGTAGTTGAGATGGTTGGCGACGGCCTGGTCGAACGTCTCCTGAGAGCAAAGTTTGACGCCACTGGGAAACAAGATGTTCCTTTTTCTTCGAGTTAGAGCGGTGTGTCGTCTGTATAAAAGCTGACCCGAGTCCAGCCTCGGCTCGCCCAAGTGTCCACCACGCACCTCTGAATCCACCCTCCGATCACGAATGGCATCTATGAGAACCAAAAAAAGTCAGTTCAGTGAAAACAGTGGCGGAAAGTTACCACATACAGTTACTGAAATAATGACCATCAGTTCACTTTCGACGTATTTGAGCATTACTAGAGTCCTTCCATTTTATTGATTATGCTAATTATTTTCTTATTTAGTCAATTACTCATTTGTCTAGAAAGTGTCCCAATGTAATTTCCAAAATCTCAGGGTAACATCTTAAAATGTCCTCTTTTGTCACAAAACCCAACATATGTTTAGTTTTACAATCGTGTGTGATGAAAAGAAAACGACAAAAACAGTTTCCAGCAAAATTTGAATATTTTTTGCTTGAAAACTGACCTAAATTATTTTTCGATTATCAAAGTTGCTGTGGGTTAATTTTCTATGAATCAAATAATAGTTGCAGATCTGCACATCTTTTGTAACTCAATTAATTAATGTTGTTCCAAACTGATGTAAGTTGGAATCAGTGAGTTTAGGAAATTTTCTCACAAAATGAATCAAAACAATTAACTGATCATCAAATTGTTTTTTGTCAATCAAATAATTGATAATTATTGCAGTTCCACCAAAGATCATTTCAAAGGGCTTCATTTCTATAACAGTTCATATTTTATTAGTCAAACCAGTACTTTTACTTCAATACTTATATCAGCTGGTGGTACTGTACTTTTACTTCAGTGGGATTTGTGAGGAAGGACTTTTACTTGTGCTGCAGTATTTTACACCAATGCATTGCTACTTCTTGATTAAAAGATCGAAATGCTTCTTCCATCACTGAGTGAAACATAAATATATGTTAATAATGATATAAAAAATTAATACAGACCTGTTTCCATGTACATGTAACCTGAAAGCAGCATGGCCCCGAGTGCCCACAGTGCCCAACTCCCACACTTTCCAGCCATTTCTCAAAAAATCTCCTCCAAAGCTTCAGCCCTGGACTCACTGCTTCTTATTTCCACCTCCTCAGCTCATCAGCGGCCTCCTTCTTACAGTCATCCATCCACCACTCTACATGGCATTTGTCAGAAAACTAAAAGAGGAAATGGAGGGATATTCTCCAGAGCTCGGGACAGTCCTGACGTTGTGTCACCGGGCTGCTCGTTGCTCCCTCTCAGGTGAGCAGATGGGACTTTGCTGCCAGTGGAGATTTTTTTCTCTTTGCTCTAATCCTATTTGTTAAGCTGCTGGAGTGGATGACTGTCAAAGCCATGTTGCACCAGAGCAATGGGTCCATCTCACTCAAAGTAAATCAAAATAATGTTTTGATTATGTTGAACAGAAGGGGTCCCAGCTTGTACAATAGAGTAGCTTAAAAAGCTGAAATAACCTCAAACAGAATGTATGACTTCAGATATATCAAATGTATTTTCACCCAGGCACTGCTACAGCATTAAAATAGTTAATTTCCCATGATTCATCAGTGTGACGCCCTGAACATGCTCTAGTCAAACAATTGGTTACGTACAACTAGCAGCTGTTTTTTTGTTTTGTTTTTTTACAAAAAATTATGTCTGGATCATGTCTCAATTTTAGTCCATAAATCTTTAATTGGAAAGAAGGAATGATCATTAATTGTTAATTTTTTATTAGTTAATATGTCACTATATTAAGCGCATATATATATATATATATATGTATATATATATATGTGTACACACACGTGTATTAGTGTTTGCAGTGCATGTAGTGTTGACCAACAACTATAAATAGCAACACAGTGCAATACAGCTGTAACAAAATGTGTTTGAATAGGAGAAGTTTTAATTGTTGACAAAACCTCTACGTAAGTAAAATATCCCTGTATCTTCTCACAGAAAACTCAATCAAATTCCCCCCAAAAATTGTTCCAACTGGGCTCGTTGGATATAATCATGACCTAAACACGTCTCGTATTTATTTTTCTGAGGCTACATTTCTATTCCCGTCAGACAAAGCCTCTTCCCAATCCAGCCAGATTCCAGCCGGAATCCCGCCAGAGTCACCCTCCGTGTCGGTGAGGCCGGGAGTCAGCCAGGTGGTCTTTACGGCGGACTGATCGGAGCTGATTACCTGAAAATGCTGCAAGGTCACGTTTGGCATTAAAAGGTCAAAGGTGAAACTGGAGCGTCTGGTCTCCAACCATAACTCTCTGCTGCGAAGCACTCACACTCTTCACCTGTTGTTGTTGAAGAGTTAAATCAGTAAAAAAACACACAAGATAAAGACACTAGTAGTCACCTACAATGTAAGTAAAACAATTCAGCAGAGGGAGAACAGCTGTCATATTTGTCAATAAATTTTCAACTAATTCTATAAATTTATAATTGGATATTCATAGAACAGTGATAGTATTTTGACAGAATAATCAAAATTTGGTTTACTTTTTGAAAATGAGTTTTATGGTTATAAATGTCTTTTTTTAGTTTGTGAAAACAAAAACTACTATTAATAAATATGATTTATTAATATTATTCAATAAGATTTGTTAATATTTTAATATTTTTTATTTTTTAAAAAATATTTTTTAATTATATAACTTACAATTATATTACACAGTTTATCAGTTTCTTTATATCAATAGTTAAATATTCATTTAATATAAATATTATCATGAAAATTATTTTATTATTACATTATATATTTAGTACAAATGAACTGGTAAATCATCAAGTGCTTTCAACGCTAACAGGTTTTCTATAATTAGATTCATCCCGGTCCAGACTGTGCCCCCCCCCCCCAACTCCCCCAAACTCCCCCACTGCATCATAGAGTTAACAGTGGTGGACATCTTTTATTGGATAATAGGATTAATGGGAAGGAGAGAAGGAAGAGGAAAACTCAAAAATTCTTATTCCGCAATCACACAAATGTTGTTAATGAAGAAGTTTTGAGACACTGATACTGTTATTCCATCTGTTAACTGTACTTTGACACACTGAAAATACTGAAATTCTTACAGTATCCCAGACAGATATTTCAGGGTCGGAGTCCAGCTCGGAATGAGGATCAGTGTTCTATCTTCGGGACTGACTCAGATTATTTTTGGGAAGCAGGATGGAGGCTTCATTCAGGCCCTAAATCGGTCTAATCTTCACCTCCCATCGCTCAGATTAGCCTTCTCTACGGGGCTAAACATGACCTCATCACCATTTACTACCACCACACCAGGGCCAGATCAGGGACGGACCAGAGCCAGATCAAGGCCGGCTCAAGGCCAGACCAGGGCTCCTACGGCAGACAAAGATTTACTGCAGTTAACTTATAAAAAAAAAAAAAGACAAACTTTATAAAAATAAAACTAAACTTTCTTTTACTTTATAGTAAACTTTAAAATAAATATGTGTCCTGATCACTTCAAATTCTTTTATAAATATTTACAACAATATTTATTAATGAATAATTATTTCACAGCACTTTTAAGCGTTAAACATCTTTGTCATAACTCAATAAAGACTCTTTTTTTTAATGATTATCATATAATTTTGGTTTGGTTTGTATTTTTTCTTCTCAAGTTTCCTCTTGATCAGTTTCAAGTTGACGAATGTTATTTTGTTATTTCAGGAATTTCTCTTTAATTACAAAATAATAAGTTTCTCACAAGATTCAATTCAGTTTCTCAATGGTGGTGGGGGGGGGCTGAAATAAAGTCTAATTGTGAATAATGAATTATTCTTATAATTATCATCGCTAAGTGTTTCCGGTTAATCTTGACTGTTGTGGTTGTTGTTGTGTCGTTAAATGCATTAAACCTCCTCAGCCTCGTACCCCCTCAAGTCTGATCGAGTAAATGAGCTGTGAGCTGACTAGCTGACTGGTCCTCAGCGGGGGGGTTGTAAAACCACGAGATTACAAAACCAGCCCACACACACATACAGTTATATGCATGAAAGCCCCAGAAGGAATGTTGTGTAGTATGGGGGTAGAGGAGATGTAAAAATGGGCAAAAAAAGGGGGAGAAAAGGAAAAAAAGGAGAGAGAATGATAAAGAATGACAAACAATAAACACACACACTGATAGTGACCCAGTGACCTTTGACCAGGGCTTAGACAAAAACCAAGGACACACTCTCCTCACTTCAGACAACTCTGATCCATCAACACTGATTAACAGTTAATTACCTCAATTTGATGGGGCAGGATATTAGAAAGACCAAGATATAATGCCGCCCAATATGTCCCCATCATCAACTTTGAGCTCATTGCTAAAACAGAGGCATGAAGCCATTTTCCCTCAAAAGCCAGAGGAACATTCATGTCTCTTGGACAAGCTCCAGACTTTGTGGAGAGGAGACTTCGCTCGTTTCCTCCCCTTCTGTTTTAAAGCTGTCTGGGTTTCAAAATAAGAGTCGCACTCCTCTGATAAAAAGACTGACAGCTCCATTTGAAATTGAATGAGCACATAGAAGCAGAAGCCTCTATTCCAAGAGAAATTGTCATTAACAAGTGTTTTATTATAATCTTTGTTTGCTGTTTATTAAAGAAACACATAAAACCCCAGAACAAATTAATTTAATTTTTATTGACAGACATTTTATGGCAAATTGGAATCCTGTTTAAAGTCAGTCTGGGTTTCAAAATAAGAGCTTCTGTCAACAGACTGTTGACTCAAAATTGAAATAAATAATTATTTTATAAAAGTGAAACAGACGAAAGCTAATTTCTGGAGAAAATGCACTGGATTGACAAGCGTAGAAACTTATTTACAAGCTGAAGGAACAAAAACTAAATTCAATATTTTATGTAACAAAGTTTATTCTAGCAACTGGTAAAATTTTTTGACAGCAAAATTAAATCTTATCAAATATATAGAAAAAATATAAATTATTTATTGCACAGGTGAATTAACGGCTCGGTGTGGGTAGTTTTATTTTTTTGGTCTCTGTGGTTTCACTTTCCTCCGTCATGCTGCTGACTCTGGTGCATCCTCATTATTAGAGTCCGAATCTCATTCCGCTTCTGTCGCACTTGTTGCTGCGGAAACCAGTGGTCCAAACGCAATGGGAGGTCGAAGTGCACGATGGGATTCTGCGGAGCCAATCGGAGAGCTCAATTTAGTGGGGGGGGGGGTCAAATTCTTTCAATGATAATTTGAGAAAATGTTGAGCCATCAACATTTATTTGTGAGGACAATAGTTGATACTATGGTGATGACAGCCAGTTTTCCCCCATAACATGACGGAGAGAATAACAACTGACAACACTCGTCTCATGCTCAGGTTTTACAGGTTCGTCAATATTTATTTTGTTAGTTCTCCAACTTTGGATTGTTATCTGGTAATAGAGCAATAGTACAGCTGTTTGTACACCTGGCTGAAGATGTCTGGCTGTTATTTTCACACATCAGTGCCTCACATAAACATTTTAACTACATTCAGAGCTGAGCAGCAGTTTAGTCCACTGATTGGCAACTTACAAATATTTTCACAATAAGTCAAAGAATTGTTCGGTCTATAAAATGTCAGAAAAAAAGGGCAAAAAGTTCCAGATATCTTTTTCTACATCCCAAGGAAACGTCTTCATATATCTTGTATTGTTGACCAACCGTCCAAAACCCAAAGATGCTCAGTTTATTCTCATGTGTGACAAAAAAAACAAAACAAAAAAAAAAACATCAAGCCTTCACGTCTATGAAGCTAGAACCTGCAAATGTTTGGGATTTTAGCTAAAAATATGATGATCACTCAGTCATCAGAACAGTTGATTTTCAGTCAGTTAACCAATCGATTAACCGACAAACCGCTGCAGCTCCACCTGTCAGTCTGTGACACCGACTCCTTTTAGCTTAGCATCTGATTGTGATCAACAGGTGGCATCTTTAACTTTAATGATCAGGCTGACTCACCAGCGGGTCGCCATGGTTACCATAGTTACTCAGCAGTCCCAGACAATCCCCATAAAACACTGATGCTCACAGACAGCGTGTTTACCTGCAGGAAGCTCTCGACGTACTGCAGCAGGTAGAGTCCACAGTCGCTGCTGTTGTCCTGCTGAGGTACTCTGCAGCTGGAGCCCCTCATGTTGTCCACCGTGAAGAGACGAGGCGTCCCCCTCCGGACCTCCCACTCCACCTGCAGGTAGCTACAAACACCAGGAGCCTTTGGAGTCCAAAATGTTTCTTACTTTGTATTCATTTGGTTAAAACGGTAATTTTCGAAAAGTGACAGTGCCCCTGATGCTGGGAGGGAATTTTAGGTATCAACTGAAATATTTGTGTCTGCATGTGACAGAAAAACTAAGCACAATGCTAAATCCGTCCACTCTCCATTTCACATGAACCACCCATGTCTGAAACCTGTCCCGATCGGTGACTGTTGGAGAAGTGAAACTCACTCTCGGAGGAGCCTGCAGACGTTTTCGTGGTATGACAGCTTCAGCGAGTCCATGACGAGGATGCACGGCCTGGAGGGGACAAAGAAAACGTCACCTGAGGTCAAAGCAGAAGCGAACACTTGGAGCACTTTGGACCAATTCCCGCCCTGGAAACTCACCTCTTTAACACCGTGCCCCCCTGCCGGCCCCGCTGAGTGCACTCCTACAAAAAGCCAACACAGAAACCTGATGCTCATATGATACAGAAACTGAACACGACCAACAACTTCAAGGCTGCACTGAAGATCCAAGTCCACATCCAAAAAAGCCTCATCAATAAGAAAAAAGGTTAAATCTCTTTTTTCTTTGTGTTCTCCTGGTTTGACAAACAACAAATCTCAGCTCAGTTTTCCTGAAACTTGAGACTGGAGTTTTTCCAGAATTACTCCTGAAAATCTTTTATCTTTTCGACAGTGGACATTAAAGGAAGCATGCATGTTACCGGATGAAATCAGGGAGTTTTCCAATAGACAGAAAAATAAAGCACTTTAAGCCCAGGAGTCTGTGATCTGCTCGGTCTGGTGGTTTGTGTCTCGATGCAGTTGTGTGATAGTGTATTCTGAGCGGTTGTATTTACCGGTGGTTGTTGGGGTCTCAGGCCAAAGTTGGGTTTTCCCACCGCTCGCTCAGATCCACCTGAAACACAAGAACAACCTGAGGTCTCTGCTTTAACCTGCCTTTGTTCAACACGCGTTAAAGCTAATTTCCCCAGGTTCTCTTCTGTAGCGTTGGTCGTTCTCAGCAACCAACCAGCTCCGTTGAGGAGGTTTCAAGATATCTCCGACTGTTCTTACAAAAATGAAAAAATTAAATACATAAACCTCATCTTTTTTGGCATTAGTATTGTCTTCTCCCAGTCTTGACCTCTTCAACCTTTCTTGTAGCTATGTCACAATAAAAGCCCTGCAGCTTCTCGCTGGTGGAGAGCTTTTACTGTGAATCAGGAGGAGCTGAGAACAGGTGTAAAATGCCAAGAAAAAATATATGTTACTTCACGTAGGAAGTGAAAAAGCAGCTGGGATGAAGACTGATGAAGGTGGAAGCTTCTGTACACACACAATGGCTCGATGTGTTGACAGAAAAGCACACAATTGAAGGAAAAATGGGCAAAATGGAAATTAGTCATTTAGTTAAACTAAAAACAGAGTTATCGAAAAATAAAACCATAGTTTCCACAATGAAACTCTGTATAAGCTTAATTATAGACAATTAAGATAAAAATTGACATATAAAGTAGTCTCTAATGCCAAATACTGGAGCTAAGTGTTTACAGAGGAGAAGAAATTTACGTCTGGAACATTTAATCCTTAAATATTCGCTGTGAAAAACTCCAACATGGAGTTTTAATCAGAGCTGGAGGAACACTCTGCCCCAAATACCCCAAACTGTCTCAGCGAAGGGTGATAAACCCCACCGACATGTCTGGCGATGCCGTTTTAAGTGTCAGGAGGCTGCGAGTCACACTCGTGCTGCCACAAACACTAGATTCAGGTGAGTCGGGTCAGGAAATAAACGGCAGCAGTAGCAGCAGCTCACCTGTTGGCCTCGGAAACTCCTTGTACTGAACCTCCTCCAGACCTGGAAAACACACCACTACCAGGTACCAGTGAGCTCTGAAATACGATCAAACCACATTTCAGTTGGCACAACAACGCTGCACATTGGAAAACCACCGACAGAAACCTCATCTTTAGTCTCCGTGGAACTTAGTACATTCTGATTATGAGTCGGATCCTAAAGCTGGTTCATACGGCTGTCCTGCAGTGTGTTAATGTTTGGATGTAATATATTTGTACTGTAAAATTACAGAAGCGAACCAAAAATGTCATGAAAAAGCCCCCCCCCTCCAAAAAAGATATAAAAATTACACGATCGTGATACGAAACCTGCAGAAAAATTAGACAATAATGACATTAAAGCAGCCAAACATGATCCAAAATGGCTCAATAATGTTGATAACAAAAACATCGACAAAAATGGGGTAAAAACTGGACGGAAATGGCACAAAGACAGGCGGTGGTGACACAACAGTGGGACCAAACTGACAAGGAAACTGCACAAAACTTTGGAGGAAAATATTTCAAAAATGGACCGAAAATTGAGTAAAATACAATATAAAAATCAAATATTTGACTAAGATGGTGAAAAGATAGCACAAACTGATCAGAAAAAACTCGCGGGGGGAACCAATGAAGGCATTTGAGCTGGTCCTGAAGAATCTGAGTTCTTCTGATTTTGGGGAAATGAGAGTTTAGTGACACGACAATGAAACAGCAGAGAGAAGCAGGATCTGGTAAAGTCGTTGAGTGTCATCAGAAATGATCCGGCAGAGGTGGCTTGAGTCGGTCAGTCTGTTTCCCCGTTGGCAGGTAGAGGCGGTGATGAAGTGCTCAAATGAAAGTAGAATTACAGAGTTTTCATTTAAATGTCCCAGCAGAGGTCAAAACTCCGAGTTGGCGTCTTTAAATCTGGGACAAAGAGGTGAGGTCAGCTCTGTCGACTCCACAATCTGCCAGTTCTTTTCTGCAGCGGGCCAGAGAGAAAAACTGCCTCCACCTCCGACAAACTGCTGACCACCTCCACGCAAGTCATAGGGACCAGCTTATATACATTTTATATTGAGTGTGTGTGTGTGTGTGAAACCAAAACATTTTCTTACTCTTGATTGACAGGCACGAACAGGAAGTCTTTGGTGAAAATGTCGACGTGGCGAGTCCACGTCTTCACCCTCTGATGCCTCATGTGACGGTCGCTGTAAAAGGAGACGCAGATGTAGAGTTTCACCCTGTACAACTCCAAAGAAAAGCCTGGAACCTGCTTAAAGCATTTTTCATTATGAATCTAAGGTGTTGTTTCATTTTTTGTGAAGGGAAAATTCAACATTTATGTTAACAATTTCAAAATCTTCCCTGTGACACTGTAAAGACCTAAAGCAGAGGAAAGCTGACTGATGGCTTCCTTGACTTTTAATCTGAGAACATGTTTGTTTCCAAAATCTACACATGGGGAAAAAAATATGGTAGCTAAGTTCTTATTCAGTATTTGCGTGCATTCTCACATCCAGGCTGACAAAATACACAAATTCACTAAACTCCAACACAACTTCTTATCAACAGAGCTGAGAGTAGAAAACCTTCAGGCAGCAGCTTCTCATTTTCATCCGGCGCTGGCCTCACTCTCACCTGTTAAAATGATAAATGTCTCCGGCTGCGGCTCATATCAGCTTAACCGCGTAATGTAAATTCTGCCAGTGACTTTATGTCAGAACCAAATTGAACTTGTCCTTTGTTGGTTTGTGTGTCTGAACTCAACCAAAGACGTTTATGAGAAGACGCTCCACTCTGTGACTCCACTGTAAAATTGGGAGTTTCTGTGATTCCATCAGAGTGAGACGTCTTCTCTTCCGAGGATCAACCTGATATTTTTGAGTCCAGACTGTCAGCACCTGGATCAAGTAGCTTGTGAAGAATTAGCTACGTCAGACTTAGTTTCATCTGTTATTTCACTTAGTCAGACTCATATTTAATCCACATTCAGGTGAGTAAAAGCATCAGATCAGACTCAGTATAGACATACACTCGATGTCAAGGGACCTGGATCCGGACCATTCGCTATGAATATGAATTTTTTCCTCTGAGGTCTGGTGTATGTTTCTGACGCTGGCTTCAGCGGAGGCCTGAGCTCTGCCGAGTATCATTCTGGTTTAGACCGGTTTTCTTACGGGACAGAGGGGATATCATCCTCTCTGGCCGCCCGCCGCCTGCTCAGCTGTTTGTAGAAGAAACTGCTGAAGACGTGACTCCGCTCGGCCACGGAGCCACCGACTCCTTCCAGGAGGAGGTACCTGTAGGAGGAGGAGACACGTCAGGACACTGGCCACCCCTAGGGGTGACTGAGAGAAACTAAAGCTCCATGCAGAGGTTTGTTCAAGACGATGTAGTGATTGCGGTGTAAGTAATGGGGACAAAAACTGGTTCTAGTCAATTTTATCACTTTGAAGGATGTAAAAGCTGAGTCAGAACAATCCAGGAACTTCCTGGACTTATTTATCAGAATGAAGCTTAAGTTTGCACACTATCACTACACTTAAGCGGATTTCTAACAACTGCCACAAACTTGGGTATGTTGGAAAGTCTTTCTGCCTGACAAAAAAATCTGCTCACAACTATGAACTGCTGTCAGATCAGGTGAATATGTAAAACAATCCCTCTTTATGTCCTTGTCCATGTGTTTGACTGACTTGAGGTAGAAGTCGATGATAACATCGTTGAGGAACTCGCCACTGTCCAAACAGGCCAGGTCCTCCTTGGTAACCGAGATCCGGCCTTTACAGGGTGCCGCAGGGTACTGGATCAACCTGAAGACCAAACCCAGTTTCAAATCAGAAATCTCACGGGGTCCAAAGGAAGGAGGAACTGAAGGAAGCTGCTCGTTAATCTCAGGTCATTGATGAACAAATAAATATATTTTAGCTGCTGAATATTTAGAGCTCAGGCAAATACTGAGCGCTGGTTTTACTGGTTTTACCGGGTGGGAAGCTGCTGCAGACCAGAGGAGTTTTGGTTGGACTTCTTATTTCTCTGGCTGCTCCTCACCGGACTGGACTCGTCCTACAGAAAGACAGAGAAGACGTAAAAGTGTCAGGGGGAGGAGGCCCCTTGGTTTTCTCTGTAATCTGCTGCTAATTACAGGGAAAACAGGGCTCAGCCAATGCAGGCCACTGTATCCTGAGGGCACCAGGTGATGTGTTCTTTTTTTTTTTTTTTTCCAGTAAAAATCCCCAAAATATTCAACCTACTATAATCTAGAACCAAGAGAACAGCCAACTCTCACATTTTAGAACCTTGAATCATCAAATATTTGGCAATTTTACCTTAAAAATGACATGAACCATTAATCGAATATCAAAACAAATCCCAATAAATTTTCCTTTGGTCAACTAATCAGTGCAGCTCTAAACTACTTTATCATTCCCATACAAAAACTCTCATATATGAACATGTATATAAATTCCCTCATTACTCAGTGAACATATGATTTGATTCAATTTCCCTTTTCTTTAAATTGCTCTATCTGCTTATATGTACATAATGTTTATTAAAGCACACGTGACTTATCCCGTTATTAAGATGTGTTTTCAAAAAATAGGTGAATTAAAACTGTCTATAAGAAGCTGCAGGTTTTAAATGAAAAGTAAAATATGCAAATTATTTCATTACATCAGCTTGAAACATAAAGAAAATCTAATGCAGCTGTTACAGGAACAATACGACCATAACACATACATCTGTTTTTATACTATGCACTAAACAAACTGTATGTAAAAACCTAGCACTGTAAGAAAAACTCATGCTGTAAATGCATAAGAAGTGACTTGAAGAGTTGGTGCTCTGCTTCATTACATAGTTTCTGTTTTCCCTCCAAGGTTACTGGCCAGATTACATAATAATTTATTGAGGGGGGGTATGGTTTGAATGCTTTGTGTCCAAAACACACAGCTGAACCTCCTCCAGGGGTCACCGGTGGTTAACAGGCTCATAAAGAGAAGGAGGGAGGGCTAGACCTCGCTAGGGGAGTAGGACAGAAAATGCACCATCTATAAGGATGAAAAGGAGGTAGGAGACACAGAGGAGGAGACAAGAGAATGAAGCAGAGGAGGTGAAAAGAGAAAGAACCTGATGAGCAAAGGAGGAAGGACACATAGCAGGAGCTAAGAAAATGAGGAGGAGTTTGAAAATGGACCAGGAGAAGGAAAGGAAGCGTGGAAGGAAGAGGTGTGGCCGGGAAGAGTCAGACAAGGAAAGGAGGGAAGGAAGGAAGGAGAGACAGCAGGAAACAAGGGAAGGAAAAAGAGGAAGCAGTAGTCTTACTGCAGAGCATCCCAGCAGTCCGAGGAGGTGCTGGTCCAGAGGAGGGGGACAGCTGTGGAGAAGCAGCAGACCATCGGTCCAGTCCATAGGGGAGGTTGGCCCATCGGAAGGGGAGGAGGAGGATGAGCGCCCATTCCTGTACTCCTCCATGTCCAGGATGGAGACCAGCAGGGCAGCCTGGAGCTCCTGCAGCTGCTCCTTCAACACCAGCAGTAGGAAGGAGCACGACGGACCTGAAGAGACCAGGAGGAGCCAGAGGGAGCCAGGAGGAGTCAAGACGAGCCAGGAGGAGGAGGTCATCGAACATGAATATTACAAATTCAAAAATATCTGTTTTTCATTTGCATCAACAATAAAATTTAAACAGAAAATGGGTTTAAACTTGAACAGTATCTGACAAACTGATCTAGTCTGACCAGTTACTGACCAGTCTGAATGGTCTGCAGACGTACTGGCACAGGTTGACCAGTCCCTTGACATGTATCAGTCCAGTTTGACCAGAGTATGGGTATAAAAAAATAGTCTGACCATATTCTGAATGTCAGGCACTCACTTTAAAAAGTCTCTAGACATATCAGCCTGGTCTTCCCAGTTTAAACCAGTTTCTAGGTTTATATTGGCCCAGTTAGTCCAGTTGTACCCATTAAACAAGAGAAACATGGTGAGTGTTTCTCTCCCTCCCTCCTCTTCTGTTTCCACCCGCAGGATTTTTGGCAGTGATCGGTGTTTTCCTCGTACAAATGATTTCAGCGCTGTAATCAATACGTGTAGAGGGCAGATTTTGTGTCCGACTAACTCCCTGGGATTGGCCCGGGGTTCAGGAGCAGCTTTCTGATTGGCTATTTGGTTCCTGCCCAGCGCTGGAGGGCTGCCGGAGTTGTCAAAAGTTAATTTTGCATGAAGCGTCCCAGGTCCAGTCAAGCTTCCATTCAGAAAATCCTCGTTTTTGGACTGCGGGGTACATGCTGCTGCAGAGATCATCTATGTGAAGGGACAAGTCACTACGAAATGAGAAAACACTACAAGTTCTTGCCTGTTGAAGCGTGTACCGCATAGTAAGCTGGTTCAGCTTACGATCGGATATGACTGCTGCTCAAGTGCCGATGAGACTTTCTTACTTTACTTCTCTTTAAATGGAATTCTGCAACATCATCTTTGTGCTTTGAAAGTCAGTGTTTTAAATCCAGATCACGTTATTCATACATTAATTTGAGTTCATGTGGAGCTCCCAGGTCTAACGTTTGTCCTTCACTCGTTGTGGTTTGTGATGACATTTCTGGTTCGAGGAAACAACGTCAGAGTGAGAGCTCCCTGAATTTTATCTGACAAACCAAGTGTGTGGAAATAGTATAATGATGGAAACTAGATGGAGTATTTCTGACTGTGCCAACACATTACCTATGTGTTTACACATCAGCGTGTGCAGGTCGAACACAGCGACCTGTTCATGGTGAACTGAACTAGACGTGATGAAGAAAATTGTTGATTTCAGCCGAAAACATGCAACTGAGACATTGTCGTGTTTTCACATGTCGAGTGTCTTTAGCTTTTCAAAGTGTCACCGCACAACGTCACACGTTAAAATGTCTAGGAGGAAAAAGTACTGAGAAGGGGGGGGGGTGTCATTTACCTGAGGCGGCGGGGGTCTGGATGGCCAACAGCTCTCTCTGCAGCAGGTTGGCCTGAGCGTCCGTCACCCACAGGAAGAGCAGTGAGGGGGCCGGACCTTCCCAGCCAGTAAGCAGAGCCCCACCCTGAGCCACGCCTCCATCCCAAACGCCGTAGCCCCGAACCTGAGACGCCACCACGGTCACCTCCCCTTCCACCACCCCTGAAACAGAGACGGACAACGAACGAAGTCGTCAGACTTGTCTGACAAGTATTAGGACAAATATTAGCTTTCCACAACAACATCTGAATGTATTTAATTAAAAAGCCATATTGTTATGATATTATAAAATATTTCAAGAGTAAAGTCAAAACTGTTTGGGTAAAAAGTAGGACAGCATTTTACTAGAGAAAAATGTGTTATTTTGAAAATAAAGTATAGAGAAAGTTTGGTTAAAAATTTGAATTATACGGAGAAAAACAAAATTGTAATATTTTGAGAAAAAACAAAACATAAAACTTAGTCTTAAAAGAAAAAAGTAGAGATACTTCAGGAAGAAAGACAAAACATTTTCGGATTAAAGTCAAATTTTTTTTTTTTTTTTGGGGGGGGGGGGTTAGAGAGAAAATATTTCTAAAACCTTCAGAGAAAAATGGTCATATTTTGGGAATAAAGTTGTAAAATGAGTCAAAACCTTAAATAAGCAGAAGACATTTTATGCTGTTAGTAGAGAATATGTGATCAAAAGGTGTTTTTACCTTTCAGAGGAATACTGATGCCGTTTTCAGTGATCTGGACAGAAAAAGAGATGTTAAGTCTTTTTTCTTTCAACGATAAACAACAAGAGTCTTTTACCTTTACAGTCTGTGGGTGGATTTTACAACCTAATAGAAAACTGTGAGTCCAGTTTTAAACCAACAAAAGTCCTGCTGCAGAGAAACTCTCAGATAAAACAGAAATGTTTGTTTTTTTTAGTCTTTATTATTGTGATAATAATAATTATCAGACCTCTCTTTATTTTTTATGGCTTTTCTGTACACCTGATGTTATATGAACTGTTACTTGTATGTATAATGGTGCATATACATATGTATGTATACATCTATATGGGCCCCAGGAAGAACAGGTACTACATACATGTAGAAGAAGCACAAACACCTCACAACATAAAGCTCTGTAGGAAACAGTGTTCGTCACTGAGGACTGAGGTTTGTGATCAGTTCAGGCGACAAATGCAAAACATCGCAAGCTAAAAAAATTTAAAAAAAATAGAAAAGTCACTTCATACATTTTTACTTGAATTTTTCAGAACAAAACAGAACAAACTCAAATATGTAAAACATGTAAATATGTTGAATTTTGTGACCTTAATTGTTTTAAAAACACCAGGAAGTGTTGCAGCTTGTACCAAAGTCTGGTTGCTTTGAACCGGGGTCATGATGAGGAAAAGACTTTGTAGCATCAGTGGTTTTAACATTTCTGAAAGACTGGTGAACTCCAGCTCACCAACAGCCTTCCGTCAGCGTGGGCATGCGTCAGGCCGGCGTGGAGCGAGGCGAACTCCAGCTGCAGGGACGTCGGCATCTTGTCGAGACCTCCCTCAGCTCCGGAAGAACAAACCCGGGTCCCGGCCCGTCGACCCTGCAAGACAACACCCGGGTACATGGTCAACACCTGGGTACATCCCCTCTGAAACCTCCTTTCAGTCTTTTAATCTTGAGCTCTCAATGACGCAGCGTTTCTGCTGTGTTTTCACGCTGGGGCGGCCCGCCCCCACTGATGCCATTAAAAAAAATGAAACCATTTCATGAAATATTACATTAACAATCGTGGAAACTCAGCAGAGTTTCTATCCCACACAGCAGTTTCTATGTGTGGGAGTGTAGGAACCCTGTGGTGTGGTATTCAGCAGGTTACCGGCATCGCCAGGTGTTACCGGTTGTGTCCAGCATTATCTGAGATTTCCGGCTTTGCACTGGAAAGAATCAACTTCCACAAAACAACAAAAGTGTTGAGTAATCTAGAGAAATTTGCCAGTATCAGAAAAAAAGAATCTGCTGATGGGACGAAAAACTAAACGACTTGATTACATTTCCTGAAACTTACAGAGAAATCTGTCTCTGAAAACACGGTCTCACCTTGAAACTAGTATAAAAAAAGAGATGACTTGATGTGAGCATCAAACTAAATAAAACATAAAACAAACATAATAAGTAATAAAAGGCAGCAGATGGACCCCCATCACTCTAACTCAGACCCAGATCTGGTTCAGGTTCAGCTGGTGCTTTAGTCATTTACCAACACTCCTCCTGTGACAGGACAAAAATCTGTTTTTATTAGAATTCTCAGCTGGTTTCAGGATCAGTGTCAGTAAAAAACAACAACAAACACTCAACGGTCCATTCAGATCCAATCTGGATCCGGTCAGAGTCCCACCGGGGCTGTGACGATGGTTTACAGGCCTGCAAGGCCACAAAAAAACTACATTAGTCACTTCGACCTCAAACATGCAACAAGCGTCCCCACACTGGAGACTCGAGACACAAACTGGGCCAGGCCTCCAGTCCTGAAGAGGACAAACAAGAACTGGTAAGGAACCAGACCACAGACCGGGTTCAGATAAGATGGGTACTGGATTCTACGTCATTTTTCTACACAAGCTCCAGTTATTTTGTCCACACAAGTAATTATCATACCAGATAAATACATAAAAACTATCAGGTGATTGCACTTACTATTTATCATCTTTGAACAAGTTTTATCTTTTTCACGTCAGATAATTACTTTGCATAAAAATCTGATCTTATTCCCACACAATGCCAACTTGTTCAAATTTATTAATCTTTGATCTTGTTACTATCCTGCTCAAAACAAACATCTTGACTGATTATGGTGACTGATGAAACAAACTTGTTGGTTTTTAATAACGTCCTGTTTACACAAGTTACTTGCTTGTCCACAGAAGATAATAACTATTCCACAGAAATGATCCTATCCACGTTACCTTGAATGCTCATCTTACTCTGTTCACAATATTCAACTAAAATGTATCTTGTGTGCACAACATAACTTAATAATTATGATGAAAACAATTGGTCAGGACTTCAGGGGTTCTGTAATGTTCATATTCAGTTTGGTCCTAAATTGAGACTGGCTCCTGTTTTTTTTAATCTTGGTGGTGGGAAATATGGGAGATAAAATAAAGTGGATAGAAAGATTCAGCTATTTCATGATCTAACAGCCTGAAAATTTCTTTTCGGTGTGAATGTAACTTTCTACCTGCCAGGGATACATCAGTGGGCTTCTGTCGCTGTGGAGCCTTCGGGTTTAGAGTTCACACGAGTCCACCGGATGAAGGTTTTGAGGTCTGAGGCAGCGGTCTCCGAACCAGCTCTGGTGTCTGAGCAGCTGCAGGTGGACTCAGTAAATTAAACCCTGCTGTCATGCGACGTGACTCACGTAGGAAACAGCCACCCGCTGGCCCAGTGGAGTGATCTCGACGCTCCAGTTTGTGTGAGGAATGACCCGGCCGGCTCCCGGATGATTTTATCCTGGAGCCTTTTATCTGGGTCTTTGTTTCCCAGATTCAATCCGTTGTTTCCACGGATGCCACGCGTCGAAGCTGAGCCGGTTTTTCACCATCGCCCTGTTTCTACTGCCTCTAAAAGACGTACAGGATAACGCTGTGTGTTTAGTACCAGGAGCCTTTAGGACAGTGGCAGGCCCAGAACCGATACGTGAATCCGGACCGCACCAAACTGGCAGCGCCAGACAGAAAGTCAGACATTTCTTCAGAAATTACACAAATGTGAGAAGAACTAAACCCAAACCAGATCCATGCCTGAAGCTCTGTTCAAAAAACCAACCACAGTCTGGTACTTTGTTGGAGCCAGTCAGGCAGCAGAGCTCCATTAAAAGATCCTGGTCACAAAAGACCTGGGGTCGTGTTCATAGAGGATCCAACTGGGCCGCCGGCAGTGGAGGACACAAGACTTCACTCAGGTTGTATTTTGGAACTTTTTCTGGAAATTTTGTTAAGTTTTGGCCTAAATTTGAATGGAAACTTGGCACCAGGTTCTGAAGGGAATTAGGTAAAATTACTCAGTAACTCACAAGGGAAAATGCAAAAATTAGAGGAAAGTGGAAAAGAAATAAGATAATATTTTTGTTTTCGTCTCCTGTTAATCATCTTGTGAGCCCTAATAGGAACCAGGTGGGTCTCCTACCTCTATCTTTTCTGAGGTTCCTCGACAGGATTCTTCCGCCAGGTTGCTGCTGCTGCTGCTGCTGCCGCCGCTGCTTCCTCGTGACGTTGTCTTTTCCCCCTCTCCGTCATCCTCACCCTCCTCCTCGCTTGACAGCACGACTGAAAGAGGATCACAAGCAGACTATGTCAGAATCACATTATTTTGTCATTTGGATCCTTTTTTTGCTGATTCAAATCAGCAGGAAAATCTGACGTAGATATGATCAATAGCAAAGGATCAGTGGCTACAGGTTGGAGTCTGTATTATCCGATTTTCTGATATTTTTTCTTATTTATCCATGAGAACTTGTGTTTTCTGCCACAGAAAATAAATCCTTTTCAAACTTGTTTGTTCTGGTCATACTGACTGGGTTCTGCTGGGGTCTGTCTAGGTCTCCTCAGTCGAAGCTGCTGGATGGTCTTCCTCTCTCTGAACTCCCTCCACCTCCGTCTCTCCCTCTCCCTCATGTCCACCTCCAGGTTACTGCCGGCGGCGATCCACATCGTCCTGTCCAGACTCGGCCTCCCACCCGGTGTCGTCCTCAGCGACTTCACCGATGAGACGGAGGAGGAAGGTCCGGGGACGGCGTTTCTGGACGGAGAGACAAAGCCGTCCTCTGATATCTTATCTGAACTCCAGGGAGACGAGTTCTTCTTCTGCTGCTTGAGCGGAGACTTGGGAGATTTTTCCCCCTCATTCTACAGAGAAACGGGACAGATTTTAAAACCGCAAGATGCCGGGTAAAGATCTGCAGAAAGCTAGTAAGTGGACCTTGAGTTAAGAGGATTTTGTTTCCGTTGTTTTCCCCTTGGGACTGTCATTACTTATATTGTGCATCATCTTCTCTATTAAATTTGTTTTAAAACATTTTAATTTTTGTTTTAATCTCTTAAATGCTAGATATTTACTATTTAATGTTTTCCTTGATTTTATGAATATTATGATTATTCTTTCTTTCACAATTTCAATACTATTCTCAAAATTTTACCTATATTTTTTTCTGGAAACACTACAACTGTATTCTAGACTTTTTATTATGACTTTATTTTAAAGTAGTGGGACATCTTTCACACAAAATTGTGACTATTTTCAGAACATTGCAAATTTTTCTCGTTGTTTACTTTTCTTCATAAAATTACAACTTTATTCACAAAGTTTTATGATTTTATACTCAAAACATTGTGATTCTTTTCTTAAATTATACAAATATTTTCCAGAGTTTTAGACCTTTATGCTTTTTATCAATATACCTTTTACTGCCTAACAAACTCATAGCTCTGCTTGTAAAAGTATTTGTAGAAAACATGACCTGTGACCATTACCTTCCCCTCAGCAGCATCTTGTCTCGTCATGTCTCCGCTGGACTCGTCTCTCCTCCATGTTCTCGTTCCCAGCACAGAAGGACTCCAACTCCCAGCATGCCTCTCGCCTCGCAGCTCTGCCAGAGTGTCCACCGACTCCACGGAGATGCTTTTAGTCGACATGGACGAACCTGAGGCAAAAATATTAACAGGGTAAACACTAGTCATCTTGTGTAATCGGGTTATAAAGGCGGTTTACAACAGACTAATGTCTGGTCATCGAGTCATGTGCTCTTCAATCATGTCCTACGATTGATCTATGCTGTAGAATAACAATAACAACACACTAATTATCATGTTGCAGTGAGGAAAGTCATTGTGATAAGGTAGTTCATGTGTCCCTTACAAGAGTATGTAAACTGTCGCCCTCAGGTGTAAATTCACAACATGTTTCTTTGCAAGTAAAGTTAACTGCACTGTTTGGCTCTTTTTTTACACATTCACATCAACGCACATAAATGTTCCTTCTCACTGCTGCAATGAAACTGCAAATGAAAATCTCACCAGAGGATTCAACACTTTTCTTCTTCTGCAGCGGAGACAGACGCTCTGAGGTCACTACAGAGCGCAGCAGTCGGTCTGACGCTCTCTTAGGACGCCACCTGGTGGGCGAAACATGGGACGGCAGCTTGGTTAAAATACACGGCTCCCTGCACAGATCTCCATTTAAAAAAAGCTCCAGTTTATTTAAATGACTATGATGTATCCAAGAAAAAATTAAGTCAAAGGTGGCTGGACTTGGTTGTAGATTCTAGAAGACGCTTCACCTCTAGTCCAAGAGGCTTTAGCTATAGGGGTGGGGTCGTTATCTAGCCACTGATACAGTATGTTCGTTAGTGCACCTGGCTGTTGTAATGACAACTTTTAAATATGAAAAGTGTCTGCCGCAACACACGTAAAGATGATCTGTATTCAGTCCTTTATAAAGTATTTCATGCAAATTGTGGCTTTACAGTCACTGTATAAGAAAACCGGCTTTGTGTCGGACCATGGAGACAGGCACGTCTGTGGGTAAGAATCAGCTGACACTATTTCGTCTTTTTCTTCTTATTCAGACACATGAAAGTTGTTAAACTTTGTGAGAGCGTCAGCCTGAGAAGTTTTACTGCCTGTCCAGGACTGTCGTCCTGTCTCGGATTATGAGGATTTAATTTGCACTTCTGCAGCAGCCCAGGACAGTGGACTCTTGTGGCAGTGGCTCCTCTGCTTTGTTTTCTGGATGTTCCTTCTGGATCTAAACATAAATTTAGTGGTTGTGGTTAAGTTTGAGTGCGAAAACTGTACATAAAACTGAAAAGATGTGGTCACCAGAGCTTTTTGAGTACAACAACAGCCTCTGTCCAATGTATACTGATGGTGTAAATAGTTTAGAGAAAGTGAACTGGGATTTGAGAAATGCAAGTCTCCTGGTTCTGCATGTTCCTGGTGCGGGAGTGTCTGACTCTAGATTCAGGGATTCCAACCAGCAACTTTCTGACACCAAATTCTGTGAACTCACCCGTTTGAGGTTGAGGCCAAGGAGGACTCCGCTCTCTGCCCCCCCTCTGCCTGGCTCTTTGAGTCTCTTGGTGATCTGCAGTTGGTAGTTGACACTTCACCTGTGTTTGGGCTGTTGAGTCCCAGCAGCGTTTTCACCATGTCCCGGAACAGAGGTTTATACTGTGTGCTGAATATATATTACAAAAAACATCATTAGCAGTGTTTAGTTCAAATGAGGTTCAGTCTAAATCCTGGTTTCCTCAGTGTTGTTTTCTAATGTGATGAACTCTGCGGCTTGGAAGGGTCCATTTTACAAACCTCTGTCTGTTTGTAGAGGAGCCAAGAGTGTTCCCAGAATGCACTCTGTCAGCTCCTCCTCTGCTGGGCTGGTCCCCATAACCCTGTTCAGACAAAACAAGACAGACCACAATGAAAAGGACATCTTTGCTACATAGCCTTAATAACCTTTACAGATTTGTAAGCCCACCTTAGATTGTGAGGCGGGGCTCTGGAGGCGGGACAGCGGCGACTGTGGGTGCAGGTGGGTGGAGTCAGAACCTGCTGGCTGTTTCTTCTTTGGAATTTTGAACGGAGACGCCATCCTATCAACAAAACACAGTCAAAAAAACCCAGGCCAGACCTCTAATAAAAAACACACAAAACAACTGCAACAATAGCTGCTGCATGGAGCCCATGCAATTTACAAAGGACCACTATACCAATCTCCATTCAAAAACAGGAGGTTTTGGACAGGGGTCCAACTGGATCTCATAAAACATGGTTGAAAAAACTTTTGATGCACTAAGTTGAGACCTGACCTCGATCAATGAACAACTGTTTGTACATAGTGATGCTAGGGCAGACCTCCATAGAGAAGACATGGAGAGGACATATAAGAATAGTTGTTTATTACACAAATTAAGGAATACTGTTAATGCTGTTGTCCTCAACCAGACACCATAATTCAAATTTTGTCCAAGACATGAGGTTGGCAGATAATTTTTAATAAAACTTTTTGTAGCTGAAGTTCTGAACATCCCCGTCAGGGAGCAGTTCCAGTTTCACTTGGCTCAGGGGCTCTTGGAGCTCTGGAATTGACCCTGTGACCTTTACCTCACTAGACAGTTCTTCTGCCCATTACAGAAGCCAGTCCTTTATGGGGAAATATATAAAACCACTGGAAAAATCCTAACCGATTGCTATTGGGAGATGAGAAGTTGGACCCACCAAACTACATTCAAAAACAAGGGTTTTTTTCGCTACTTCTCATTAGACACGTCTTTGCAGCTTCATGAATATCAACGTTTTTTTCTAAAAGTTTTTTTTCTAAGACTTTGATTTGGCGTAGAATAGATAAAACCGAAGAATTTAACATAGAATAAGTGTAAAATTCTGAGAACTGCGTGCGCTTGCCGGGAGAGCAAAACAAGTGAAAACGGGAAACATTTATTCAATATTTTGTAAGCATTAAATCCAGTAAGTGAATAATTTGTGAGCCGAATTTGTAAGAAGATCTTCGTAACTGATATCAAGTTTTCACTCTTATCCCTCTATGCGTGTACATTGTTTCAAAGCAGAAAATATTAAAATTGCGATATTTCTCAGCGGGGATCCTGCCGGAGGCGCGGTCTCAGTGGAAACGCCTCTCCACCGCAGCCTCGGCAAGCACACGGAGCGTTGTCCTCTTTCGGTCGAGTATTTATATAAAGTAGTTGGCGACGGTGTTGCTAACAGACAGTCGGAGCAGCTTTCAGGCATTAAATCACCAACCCAGCGTCAGCCAGCGGGGCTAAGCTGCTAGCTAGCCGGGGAGCTAGGCTAGCCGCCGGCCGACTTCTCGTCCTGCTAAACGCTCGCGAGCCGTGCAGCCGTCCCGTGCGGCGGGAGGCGCGTGCCGTCCGCCCGCCCGGTGGGAGCCGAACCTATTTTAACGCCTCATCTCCGTCTCCGCCGCGCGCCGCTGCGAGCCGGGGCCGCTTAGCTCAAAGCTCTCGGCGGCGAAGTGACGACCGCTCCGTACGGCTGACGTCGTGACGCCGTGACGTCGAGGCGTCGTGACGCCGTGACGTCGTGGCGCCCTGGCGCCGTGGCGTCGTGACGTCAAGGCGTCGCGACGCCGTGGCGTCGAGGCATTGTGACGCCGTGAAGTCGTGACGCCGTGACGTCGAGGCGTCGTGACAACGTGATGCCGTGAAGTCATGACGCCGAGGCGTCGAGGCATCGTGACGCCATGAAATCGTGACGCCGCAACGCCGTGACGCCGTGACGCCGTGGCGTCGTGACGCCGTGAAGTCATGACGCCGAGGCGTCGAGGCATCGTGGCATCGTGACGCCATGAAATCGTGACGCCGCGCCGTGACGCCATCGAAAACATCGTCATCTCCTCCTCCTCCTCCTCCTCCTTCGTCTTTTTATTCCAAAATGGCGGCTGGAAGCTTTGCGCGCTTCACTGCCACCTGCTGGACGGGAGCGCGGGTCAGCCCAGCTCCCGGGACCCAGTGAACTCTGACCTGTGAGACGCGCGGGAGGTCCGACCCCTACGTCGCCTGAGCTCCTCCTGCGGTTCCTCCGGACCCCGACGCCTCGAGTTGTGCGACTCCTCGGCTCCTGCTGCTCCTCAGCGTGTGCTCCGATCCCGACGGTTTTGAGGGCCGGCGGGGCCGGACCTCATCCTTGACCTAATGTCCTCCTCTGCTCTTTGTCTACTGCTTCCTGTTGTTCCTCCGCCTTCCTTTCAGTGCTGCGGCGATATCGACCGGTGTTTCCTGTCATTTCCTGATGTTTGTTTGAAATTCCTGACCCGATCAATCTCATCTTTGCGATATTTTAAAGTCACGATTATTCCTCTTTTCCTCGTTTCTCCTCTCGCTTGCGTGTCTGCCAGCTCGTTTCCCTCCCGCACCGATATCCGCATGAATCCCCATGAATTTATCTTTTTGTTCCTGCCCTCTTTCAGTCCGGGGTAAAAGGTCAGTCCGGTCTCGGCACCAGAGCGACAGAGTGACAGGAAGCAGCATCGGATCGAGGCGGTTCGGTGTCATCTTTGCAGCACCTGACGCTGGAGTCATCTCTGGTACCTCGACCCGGCTCCCCGCGATGTGAACGAGATCTGGATCAGGACTTTGAAGAGTCAGGCTCGATGTGTCGTCTCGGACGAGCTCAGACTGTCGAAACAAAACATCTGGAGCTTTAACCATTTTTGAGTATTTTGCTGGGATGAGGATATAAGCCACTTGTTTCGTTTTAGAAAAAATATATATATAAAACTCAAGGCTTAAAAATCTAGTTTCTCCTAATAACTCCAGACTTCCTGCCACAAATGGCAGCATCAATAACTTTGCTTACATCGTCAGCGTCAGAGAGGAAACAAATCTGGGTGTTTTACCGGCTTGGAACCGGCTTTCAGAACCCACCCCAGCATGGGACGGCTGTGTAAGGAAGCGGACCTGTGACATTCAGCCGGACGGGCCGCTGTGGCAGTCGTACGGGCCGCCGTCCGACTGCTGGAGGTTCTTCAGGATGATGGCGAAGTTTTTCTTCTGGCATTGATCAGGGAAACTCCTCACTCGACCTCTGAAGAACTGGTCCTGGGACACCAGCACATTTTGTCGTCTTTGTCCCTCCAGTAGACATCGGCATCGTCTGATAGGGGGACGCCTCCTCTGTAGACACAGGGCAGCAGGATGTCGTCTCCGATAGAACCCTGGAAGTTGTCCTCGCAGCTCGCTGTGAGACCACACAAATATCATGTTTGTGGGCATCAGCTGAGAATAGCTCCATCTCCACTCGGAGGATCGGCAAGCAAGGAAACCAGCGGCGGTCTGAGGTCTGCACACTGAGACCTTCAGTAAGAGAAGCAGAAGCAGCACAAAGTAGGAGAACAAACGATCAGAGGTTACGATGATTTCTGAGGAGAAGTATGACAAATGTCCCGGATTCAACAACACCACACAGATGCAGGAACGCAACAAGATTTAAGATCCTGACAATGTGCAGAAATGGAGACGGGGACGAGACAGAAATGAGCCGTCCGTCCGTTCGAGCATTTCCTGTCTTACACCTTTTAAATACTTGTAATTGTGGCTGGACTGACCCATTTAAAGATGAGGACTAAGTTCCACGTCACTGTAGCCCTGTGGAGAAACACCACACAGGGAAGTAAAAACATCCGTATGAGACTTCCTCGCAGCAAACACTTCACATTCACGGACCGAACCGTGACCCCGGGTGACCCCCGCTCTCCGGACTCCACAGTTTGGGACCAGAGTGAGCCCTTGGGTCTGGACAAGAGGTTGAGGACTCTCTCAGCTGGGTCTTAGGGTGGAGGTGGGGGTGGGGGCCGTGGATTTCATCACAGTCGTCTTTCATAAACACCGTCTACAATGTTAGGTCAGTTCACTTTTCTTTTTTTGCAGTGTTGCTTTTTGTCTCATTTAATTTCTGTGTCATTTGTCAGTTTTTCCTTCTGTATCTTTTCAATCGTACTCCCCCTGGACGGTAGCTATTAATGTCAATGTGGCATTAAAAATTCAGTCACTGGTAACAGGCAGGTTCATCACGTAGTTGAGATGCTATTTCATATGCTCTTTTTAAATAAATAAAAAAAACAGATCTGTAAAATGGTGCTACGCAGTTATTTACTGTGTAAACTGGCTATATTATACAGCGGCATAGCATTACCATGTAGCATACATGGTAACCGAGAACCTGACCTATGAACCTGTTTTTCTGAGAATTACCACAACCTCTGGCTGCGGCTCGTCTTGGTTCTTCACACCTTTCATGCATCCTGAAGTGTGCATTGTTCTAGGAACAACAAAACTATCTGATGGAGCATCTCTAACCGCCACGGCATCTTAGTACTAACAGCAAAGTGCAGAAATACTCTGTCACTAACAGAGGTCCTGCATGTACTTTAACTGTAGCTTCACGATATTTGATCGCTATTTTCGGCCTGATTTCAGCACTCTCACTTCTGCAAAGGAAACGATGCTGTAATGTCACATGTTGATGGCTACAACACATTTCAGAAACAGGAGTAGGTGTAGTGATTCTGTTAGTTTAGCTGCTGTATGGTGCAGCAATGACAAACTGTCTCATGCGGTTCCACAGGAGCTGCATGGCCTTGAGCTCCTGTGGAACCGGTGCTGAGGAGAAGCAGGTTCTGGCTACTTGTCTCGGCCTTTTATACCGGTGACAGCCTCATTTCGCTGACTTTGATTAAAGTGTGTTGTTAACGGAATTAAAACCACTGTTTCAAACATGCACAGTTCCTTTTAATGTTTCCTTCGGTTGTATTTTCCGCTCCTGCTTTAAATTGTGGGACATTTTTCAGAGCTGATCGATAAAATCACTGATCATTGACTTTCTTTTTGTTCTCTCTGTCTCTTTGGGTTTTTAGGCTGTTTTTTTGTGAAAAGGGAAGTTGGAAGTCGAGGTGCATCGCAAAGAAACGGGAAACAAATCTTCTCTGCTGTTATTTGAACAGTTTTCCTGACACAGTTCATTTCATCCGTTCATTTATCTGTTTGTATCGCGATTGCCAGTTTAACTTCTTCAGTGTTACAAATGCAAATTTTCGGCATTAAGCTCACATTAAGCTGTACTTTTTTTTTTTTAATGTTGTGCCAAATACTCAGCTCGTTATTGGCCCTAAAGAAAAGAAAAGTGAGCACGGTTCTGGATTCCCGCTCCAGCTGCGGAAGACTAAGGTCACGAACCTGACCTGACCCGGAGCAATGAGAGAGAGGGCTCGACAAAAAAATCCTAAAATTTCCCAATCAAATTTGCATCAAAATAAACAGCACATGATCATCATTTCTGCATATTCCTATGCTGATCCCAGTATTTTCACCCAGCTTTGAAAAAGCATGTAGACTTTCTGATAGAAAATCAAATGTAATTTGAGACTAACGGCTGATTTTCAGAGGCGTTTTCTACAATTTAATTTTTAAACATGCAGTGTTTGGAAAAAGAAACTAAAACCTAATCATAAACGAGCAGCCCGGACATCTTCTTCACGTTCTTCCGGTTGCGAGGCTTCGGACGCGAGGTTGTAGTTCGGCTGGAGGAGCTGAGGGTCGCTAGCTAGCCCCGGGCCCACAGCCGACGTTTGCCAGGGTTAAAGAGCCGGGATGCGCCGCTGCAGGAGGTCAGTCGGGGAACGTTAAGAAAATAAGGCCAGAAATGCGCCTGTTTCCCAAACAGGGCCGACTGGCACAACAGCGAGTCAGGAGCTAGCTGCGGCTAACGCGTAGCCTGCATTTACGGGAAACCATGGAGAGTCCGCCTCCACTGACTCCACATCAACGACTAGCTCAGAGGCCCGGGCCTAGTTCCTCGTCCTCGCTAACATCTCCACGTTCCTATCCGTTAGCTTAAAGATGTTCATGAGCCTTTACGGTTAATGGATAACAATTACCACCACTGAAGTTTTTACTAACTAGCCCTGTCCTGGTAAACACTCACCGGGTGCTCACCAGCTACTTTTACTGTTCTAATCGTGCTAACTGTGATGTGTAATGTTGCTGTTTAATTTATTCTAACGATAATTTTCCTGCCATTCTAACTTCCTTATCATGACGTAGACGCTGTGACCGCGAGGCCACTCCTTCAATCATGAAACCACACAGGTGAGTCATTGTCCCTGGCCCCTGGCCCCTGGTCCCTGGCCCCTGGCCCCTGGTCCCTGGCCCCTGGCACAGCGACCCCTCACGGTTACCGTGGTTCAGCCGGGGCTCGTCAGAGAGGGCGCAGGCGCCATCGCGCTGCGGCCTTTCCCCTGCACGTTTCCTCCAAGGCGGGAATCCTCAGCCCCCCTGTGAGACCGATCTGTGCGACACCTCCACTAAACCGATCTCGTTTAGTGGCCGTCACCGGCAGCATCAGATATGATGACTCTCGCTAGACTTGTAACCTGAGACGCCATCAGAAATCAGTGTGTAAACGTGGAACCAAACCGCCCGTGAAAAGCGCTGAAGCCCTAATAGTCGTTTTACACTTGCTGAATGTTTTGTGTCTGTGGCTGTTTTACATGATTTCTTTTAACCCGTTTTCTTTTTCTCCACAGATTTGTGTGCATCATTGTGACTTGTTGTCTGGGAATTGGTAAGTGTCCCTAAACACAAAACTGGGCTTTCTATGTTTTAATTACACGGAGAGGGAAACACACAAAATATTTCAGCAGAACAATCCTGCCTTGAGGTCCACCCGGTGGCCGTTCTGGAGCTTTTGATCACATCACATGGTCTTTATCAACAGACGGGAGTTATGCGGTCATGGTCACATCTCTTCTTACAACTTTGGGACAAAAGTAACAGGAATTAAAGAGAGAGGATGCAACATGAGCATCTGCATTTCTACAAGCAGCTCCATCTGCTGAGGAAGATCATGTGAAGTGATCGAGAGCCAGAGGCAACATATATGTCAGAACACAACCACCCCCTGAAAAACAGTCTGATAAAATCCTGACAGAACTGGTAGTAACGATCTCTTCAGATATGACTGTGACGAGGAGCTGGGTTCTACCCGCTCTAGACCCTCCTTCTCTTTTTCGTTCAAATTTTTTTCTCACTTTTGTCTTTCTGTGTGCGTGCGTGCACACTTGTTCTATAACTCCCTCTCGACTCTGCAGAACAATTGCCACATTCGGCTCATGTTCTGCATATGCACTAGTTTCAGTTTCTCAAAAACTAAAATTATCATCAAAGATCTGAGTTTTTAACAACCCAGTAAATGTTCCAAGAAAACAAAAGGAGCCTGTTGGTAGGTAATGTCTTGTTGTGTTTGCTGTAACTATCATTATTAGTTAAACATTTGCTGTTGTGGGTTAAAAAAATAAAAGCGGGCTGTGTGTATGTAAATCTAGCATCAGTCAGGATCTAAGATATTGTCAGCTGTGGTAGATCCTGGACACCTGAGCTGAGGCCAGTGCGTTTGATCTGAATGTTACTTTATTCACCCTAAATACTGTTTTACTTATATTTCAGAGACATTGTCCAATGGAATCAAGGGGTAAACTGAAGAATTAGTCCGTATGAATTCTGAGAGGAGCAAAATTGACTTATTTGCTTTTTCTTTCTAAACCAGTTTCATTTCACAGTTGCTGCTATTAATGCATGCTGCATCCAACACACAACAAGCCAACAGAAGTGAAGAGCCTCAGTAAAACACACTAAGTTTGACTCTGGAGTAATGGCTGCCTTACTCATGCAGCCAAACACAAGGAGGGCGGACACATTCCTGTGGTGTTGTTCAGTGTTTGGCTGTGCACCTGCAGCACACACTGTATTTCCTTGATTGGTATCAGTGTTTTAACAACAAGTAACCTTTGTGTGGTCTTACAGCGAACTGTGAGGACAATGTCCAGGGTTTTATTGGAGACGACGTCCTGCTGCCCTGTGTCTACAGAGGAGGTGTCCCCCTATCAGACAACGTCGATGTCTACTGGAGGGACAAAGACGACAAAAATGTGCTGGACATCGAAAATGGCATTCAAAGTGAGGTGTTACAGGACCAGATCTTCAGAAGTCGAGTGAGGAGTTTCCCTGATCAGTACCAGAAGAGGAACTTCTCCATCATCCTGAAGAACCTCCAGCAGTCGGATGGCGGCCCGTACGACTGCCACATTCCAAATGTGGAGTTCAAGCACAGGGTCCAGCTGAATGTCAAAGGTCTGTACGCCTCCTAAAACCTTCCCCCTGTCGGTGTTAAAGCACAGAGACAGAGGACCGGGTAGCATTTGTTGGAAGGGCAGTTAGGCCTGCAACAGTTGGCTGAAATATTAAAATAAATTTAAAAAAAAGAAAACTAATGTGCAACAACTGTGTTGTGAATGACACAAAAGACGATGTTCTTCCTGCTGTTATTTTACTTGGTTTATAACACCTCAGAAACGCATTATCAAATGATCCACTTACTCTAGATGTCACTGCTCACCACAAGGAATCTACGATTGGAGTTGTCTTCGATCAGGACATGTCCTTTAACTCCCACATAGAACAAACTTCAGGGTCTGACTATAATATTGCAAAAATCAGGCTCATCCTTTTGCAAAATGATGCAGATAAACTAGTACAAGCCTTCGTTACGTCTAGGCTCTATTATTGCAACTCATTATTATCAGTCCGTCCCAATAAAACATTAATTAGTCTCCAGCTAATCCAGACCGAGGACTGACAGGAACTAGAAAAAGAGATTAAAGGGAACTTGTCTAAAATAATAAGCTTAACCTGTTTTTGTTGTTTGTGTTGCAGGCGAACGTCCCAAGGTGGCGGCGACGCCTCCTCCAGGACCGGCAGTCAGAAACGCTGCGGTAACAGCAGGACCCCCCCTCCTGACACTGCTCTCTCCTGTGGTTTTGCTCTGTAGTTTGAAGCAGGCAGGTGAAGAATTTTAAAAGAAAAAAAGGTGTAAAAAAAATGCCGCTCCTGCTTGTGGATAGAAAGTGCCTCTTATAGTCTTGTGTGTGTCTGTTGCAATTGCACTTCTTGGTGGAGGGACTAATGCTGCAACAAGTGTCATGCAGTATTAGATGGGGCAACTCCCCAGGTGGAGAAAGGCAATTTATCCACCTTATTCGCTCAGTTGTAGTTTCTTTGCAGCCCTGAAACCAAAGTAAAGAGAATTTCTCCTCCTTCTCACCAAGGCTTTATGTTTAAATTCAGGAAAACTGTCTGTAAATGATGAAATGAGGACTCGCTGTGTAAAACTGCTCCTCGTGCTCAGACGTCGACTTTTCTCCATCAGACGTCTCAGAAATTAAGAAAGACAAAGATGTGAAGGAATCTGAAGACAAAAAGGAAAATGACATGAAAACCTGTCCCTTGGCTGCTAAGCAAGTCCCACGGGTTTTATTATTTATTACATTTACATCCAGCATGTAAAAAAAGACCTCACAAAAACATGGAGATATATTTTACTGCACCTTAAAATCCTTAGTTTTCTGTTAACCTGTTTGTGGCCTTAGTTTGCTTCAGTTCAACAGACTGACGTATTTTTATCCGGGAGACGAAGATTGCCCTGCGTGTTGCCATCCCTGACTGATACCTATCGAAGGTTCCTGTATCGGCTGTACCCGGCTGGTCCTCAGTTTTAAGCAGTTGCAGCAGATGTTTTGCTTTCAGGGTCTAACATTTCAGCCCGACTGAGCCTTTGTCTACGTCCTGTCCAGAACCTGAATGTTTTCTTTAAATGGCAAGATTCTTCTTGAAGTTTTCCTGAAAATTTTCTGATGTTTTGTTCTGTCTGTTCAGTGAAAAAAAAAATCCAGAATGTGTTAATTTATTATCGGAGAGAACTGGTGATTCTGACCAGACTGTTACACTGACTGCTCTGCTGTTCTTAAATGTTTGGCTGCAGCCTTTTCTAGTGGATGAGTTTGATCTATGTTGAAATTCTAACACCCGTGATGTTGTCTTCTATTGTCTTCTAAAAACCTGAGTCAAGTCTGTGTGTAAACACCACATCCTAACTGGCAGCTGCGTGTGGACCAGGTGGTCTGGAGTTGGACCAGGTTCCTGTTTTAAGAGAGTATTGGTTTTATGATGAAATTAGACCTGAATTTGACGTTAAAAAATATTTGATGTTTGAGTTTTTTTGCATTAAAAGGCTGCTGTAACTAGTGGTATTACTGTCATTACTACAGTAACTACTTATAGTATTACTACCACTACTACCACCACTACTGCTGCTGCTGCTGCTACTGCTACTGCTACTACTACTACTACGGCACTGCTGTCAGAATTACTACCCGGCTTAACTACTTCCTGTTGATACCGCCACTGACATCAAGACGCACATTAAAGAAACTATGTTTCAAACTATGTTGAAACAGTGGTCTATATGAACGCCAGCAGTTGGCCTTCTCATTCTTTCACTTTCACTTCTGCAGTGTTAGTCTCCCATCGGTTCTCTGGGATTTTACCAAAAATGTTGGTTGAGAAAAGAGCAAAGCAGTGGTTTGTTCCAGAGGAAAAAGCCAACGGAGCCTCAGAGGTCGGAGGATGTAGACGGTCCTGTATGTTTTATCTCTGTACTCTCCTCAGGCTCAGGACACTTCAGGGTAAGTTTCTTTCAGATCTCAGAGCAGTTTCATTGCAGAGCTCTGTCTAATCCTCCAGCAGCCAGAGAGTCAGAGGAAGTTAAAAGATCAGCTTCAGTCTGCACAGCTGGAACATTCGCCTGCTGGTGAACCAGCAGTGTGCTTTTATTGTGAACAGAAAACTGCGACATGATTATCACTGAGTTAGTGAAGCACAAATGTGTGTTCTAAGCTCCACAAACAGACATTTAACGTGTGTAGGAGCCTCCTGTAGCTCAGATCATTCACCAGGTGACTAGTCAGCCTTTAACCGTCCAGTCCTCTGTCTCGTACAAGCGTTAATCTGTCCTGTCCTAAACCCTGAGACCGCCGGTGTCGTCTCGTAGAGAGGTGCCTGGTCCCTGTTGAGGGTTTGGTCTGAGAGGACCCCCTGCCCTGCGTCTATAGCAGGGGCGACTGTCCCAGAGAAGGCCTTCGTCCGCCGGCGGGGCGAAGACACCGGGGTCTTGTTAGACGTCATCAAGGCCTCCGGGGCTCTGAAGCCCAGCGCCACGAGTTCAGAGGTCAAGTGAAGAGTTTCCTTGATCGGTACAGGACGGGAAACTCGCTGACGACAATGGCTGCAGATGTGACGTGGAGGAGGTGGACGTCCAGTCGACGTTGTACTGACCATCTCTTGTCCCCTGACATGGCTGAACCACTTCTTCATCCGTCGCATAGCGTCAAATGGACCAGACTCTGTCGTCCGCTCACCTGCCTGTTGGGTTATACCTGCACATGGCCAATTGGCAGCTAGGACCCCGTCGGCTGGTGCCGACTATCGCTGTGGCTGCAGTTCGGTAGAAAGAGCGGATCGACCAGGGGTTGAAGAGTCTCCTCAGCAGCTTCGGGTCCGGTTTCTGCTGCGACTGGATCCAAGGCGACTGACGAGTGGCCATCAGATCATAGGCGCAGGTCCGAGAGGGGCTCCGGACTCAGGGCAACACGGTCCATCTTGGGACATGGTTCAAATGTGTTGGATGATTGGATGGGCTTCTTGCTGACGCTTGCCTCCTTCAGATCTAACTCACCACTGGGGCTACAGAGCCGCAACAACACTGACAACCATGACGGTCGACTTAGTTTCCTCTCCACTTCCGGTTGTTGAGCTTCTCATGAAATAAAAACTAAAATATTGTGTAAAAATGCTGATGCACTGGATGAGGAAAAGGAGATAAAACATATTTGTGTTGTAAATAAATAAAACTAAAAGGGGTTTGAGCTGCAGACTGAGGCATTTTATTGTAAAATTTCTGTTATTTCTTCCCTTTATTTCTTTTATTTCTTTTCTTTCATTTTTTGAAGGGTTCTATGGGAGATTTTCTTGATCCAGATCAAGGGTCTAGATTCTAAGTTGTTTAGTTAGTAAACACAACAATTCGTTTTATTCTGAAATAAAAACTCAAGCTGAACTTGTAGAAACGTATGATGGGATTTTTTTCTGCAGTAACGAATTTCTGACACTAGATGGAGCCACTGGATCGTTTTTTTTCAAGAGATGATGATGAAGGTGATGAATATGATGATGACGACAACAATGACGAAGATCGTATTCAGCTGTTATGTTCAATCATTCAAACTTTGTCTGCTGGTGACGATTATTCTAAAGCTGTAATACTGTTTCAACTGAAGTGTTAACTACGACTGTAGCTGCAACTATTACTACTACTACCACTACTGCTACTACTGCTACTACTACTGCTACCACTACTACTACTACCACTACTACTACTACTACTACTACTACTGCTACTACTGCTACTACTGCTACTACTGCTACTACTACCACTACTGCTATTACTGCTATTACTGCTACTACTACCACTACTGCTACAACTACTACTGCTACCACTACTATTACGACTACTACTATCACTACTACTGCTGCTATGACTGCTACTGCTACTACTACTGCTACCGCTACTACTACTACCACTACTGATACCACTACTACTATGACTGCTACCGCTACTGCTACTGCTACCGCTACTACTACCACTACTGCTACCACTACTGCCACTACTACCACTACTACCACTGCTACCACTACTACTGCTGCTACTACTACTGCTTCTGCTGCTGCTGCTGCTACTACTACTACTACTGCTGCTACTGCTACCAGTACTACTATTATACTACTATCACTACAAATACCGCTACTACTACTGCGATTTTGATTCTACTACTCATGATACTACCACAACTACTACTACAGCTACTACTACTCTTAAGATTACAGCTATCGCTGCTACTACTATGAACGACAACTAATACTCTTATACCTATTGCTACTATTAAAGTGCATACTGTTGTTTTTGAGTTACTACTTCAGCCACATCTAGGTTTTCTTACACTGGCATAAATATTACAGAAATTAAAGCGCTGCCAAATCTCAAAGAAATAAATCCATGCCCCGTAGACTCATGGAAATCTGTCATGTTACCCCACGCAGGGTGTCAGTGACAGGGAAGGCTGAGGGTGAATAAGCTTCACATCCGGTTTTCGAGCTCCCCATGAGACTCAGTGTTAGTGGTTTTAAGACCTGATTCACAACATTATTACCTCATGAAATAGGAAGTGAAGAACTGGTGGCTATGAGGACTGGAGCGGTTTCAGATTGGAGCCAGGATTCGACACCCGATCATGGATCTGCTCTGGATGATCCTGCCGCTGTTTCTGGTTTCTGTTTCTGCAGAGGCCAAGAACGTGACTGAGATCAAGAGGAGGCTGGGGCAGAACGTCACCTTGAGGTGCTCTGAGCACATTTCAAACATGCACTGGTTAATGGAAATTTACGACCAGTTTCCTGTTTGTATCTTTCGTACTTTTTCTCCAAACTCTGAGCCCGTCTACTGCTCTGCCAACTTTAAAACCAAGTTTTCTGTCCTGAACAACTCACTTGTGATCACCCACATCACAGCAGGGGACTACAGGCTTTACTTCTGTGCAAGGAGGCAGAATGACACCGTTATTTATGTGGACACTTTGCGCCTCGTCTCAGGTCAGTACCACAGTTTTTTTAATCAAATACTTTCCCTCTACTTTTTGAACCCTGGACTACTACAGGATGCACAGACCACTTGTAAGCAGTCGTCCAAGTTTTATAGCTGAGGTCTCTTCTGTCCCAGGCATAATTAGGCATTTTTAAACGAATATTATTATTATAGGTGGATAAACAGACACGTTTCAGGTGTTTGACATCTGAAAAACATGCCTTTTCCCAGACGACCCGACCGCTCCGTCCGCCAACATCTCTGAACGACAGGAGCATCACGACGGGGCCGTCTGGCAGAGTAATTACCTCACGTACGGCTCCCTCGCCCTAAACGTCTTCCTCGTCCTGATCCTCACAGGTTGGTCTGTCCTTCAAGCTTCACGGTCCCTGGGCTCTAAATACCCACAGCTGCTGCATGAACACTTGAATTAATTAACGTTTTGTAGTAAACTACAAACCAACCTGTAAAGATACACAAATGTTAACATTTTTTTTAACAGTAATTCAGGCCAAAGCTTTTGAATAAACTATATTTTATTATGTATATTTGACTGAAAGATTATAATATATAAAAACAAATAAAGCAGCATTCGCCACTAAAGAAATTCCGGATGATGAATTCAAAAGAAGCTCGGTGTGAGGGTGTGTCATTGCGGAGGCCAGGTGACTCACCTGACGCTCTGTTGGCAGGTTGGGTTTGTAGGTCCCTTTCTTGGAAGAAGAAGAAGAAAGACTTCAAGGTGAATGACCATTCAGGCATCACACCTGATAACACAGAGATGGTGGAGGCACCGCAGGTGGAGGCACCACAGGTAAACAAACCTCATAGGCTGTGATAGCACTCATGCTTCTGCTGCTACCGCTAATGCTACAGCTACTGCTATCACTGCTCATCCTGGTACTGTGGCTGCTAGTGATGCTTCTGCTTACATCCAGCTCTACAGCATCCGCTGCTGGGTCATCTCCTACCTCCTCGATCTGCCGCTATCAGCGGTGCTGCTCCGGCATTTTCCTGTTCTCAGTGCTCCTGCTGTGTGTTTCAGTATGAGGAGATCCAGCTCTCCGGCCTCGCCATCCCTCCACCTGCTGTTTCTACAGAGTGTATCTACTACAAAGCTCAGCGACCTCAGTCCACGCTACTGTATTGCTGATGGAGCCCGGACACCTGGACTACTGGATGGTGCCGGTACAACTGGCCCACTTGCCTGTAGTATTTACATTTGACATTTGGACCTTTGGAACAAATGTTTGTCCCAGAAGAGAGAGGACTTTATGTTCCTTTATCTCTAGGCATCAGTTTTGGTGCTTCTGGACTGATGGAGGAGCCGCAGGGTAATTTGTTGTGCTTGATCATGAAACTCTCTTGGCCAACAAAAGGACCGTGGGACTTCTCATGAAGGCTAAGAAAACAGAGAAAACTGAGCGTATTTCAGTTACTTACAACCTCTTACAACCTTTTCTTTTCAACGGAGGCTCAGTTGGACTCAACAGCAACATGTAGCAGAAACCTGGTCAGGAGCAGGTTTAAGATTGTTTAAAATTTAAGGTGACTGAGCCAGAGTTTAACTCTGTAGTGGGGATGAAATTTCACCAGGTCAAAAAAGAAGACAGTGAGTTTAAGGTAACACGAGGTGGCAAGAAAAAAAGACAAGACAAAACCTTGTAAAGAGCAAAATGTTGGTCTGTCAGTGACTATTTCTCATAAATGACCCCTGTCGGACCCGACTCAGCTCTTTGACCCAGTTGCTGGTTTTAGATTACATTTGAATTTAAGTCTTAAGACTTTGCGTAACTAACACATTTCCTCTTTGTTATTAACTTTACCTCAGTTCCTAACGGTTTTCAAATCCTCTCTTGCGTAAACTTGTTTCTATTTTATGACAGAGTAAATCTGGACTACAGTGTCTCAACACTGATGAAAAATGTTTTTGACACCTCGACAACAAATATTTCACTTTTTCTTTTTTTAATGCTGCAAACAATAAAACCTTGGTATTTTTTCTCACTTTGATTGTAATTCTAGTTCATTCTAATTCAAGATATAGCTTCCTAGCATGTGAAAGTAGAAGATACCGCAGCTTGTGAAACGATGACGAGAATGTCAACCACACTTTTTAAAAGAGCTGCAAATCAGTGAAACATCAAATTAAAAACCAACTCACTAGTCTAATGATCACATCAGTATCTCAGTTCCTTGATGTTTTCAAATGCCCCCTTTGTAAACTGGTTTCTATTTAGGTTCGAATATACCAGTATTTCTTCAAGGTAAAATTCCTGGACCACAGTAACCCCCCTTTTAAAAATAACCATTAAAAAAAACAAACAAAAAAAAATCCAACTCATTTTAACAATTTTTTTCCTGTTGTATCTCAGTTTTGGCAGAAAACCACATACTTCTCCACAAATTAAACCACTTTTGCTCTTTAAGCAACATTTTTAGATAAAAATTGCATTTGATGATTCTTGTTATCTATAGCTTCCTAAAGTCAGAAATGAAGCTCGGTTACTGGAGTTGATGCTTGACCCTCTGAGCACTGTTTTTATATCCTTGCAGGGAACCTGGTGTTTTTCATGGGGGTTAGAACCCCAAACTACTGACCTTTCTTTACTAAATATTAGTATTCACTATAACCTTTTCTAATAGCTCTGCTTATTAGTAACTGTCCTGGAGCTTTTGATCATATCACACGATCTTCATCAAAGATGTTCTGGTTCACGTTGATTCAGATTCTCCCTCAAGTGCTCAGCAACCCTGAGAATATAAACCTCCAAGTGTCCACCTCCAGTGGGCGGATTCAACTAACCAAGGAAGATCACACGATCAAAAGCTCCAGAACAGCTGCTCAATGGACCTTGTGGTTGGTCCAAAAAAAGTGGCTTGACCTTTTATCTAAACTGAAACAACTGTAGCTAATAAAAATCCCATTAACTGTACCAGTGCAGAGAGAACGAGTAAAATAGCAACAGTTGTACTTATGGTAATAGTTTAATTAAAATAATCGGCATAGTAACCAGTGCAGATAGTAGTGGCAGTTATTTGGCACAAAGCAGGAAGCGACATGGGGCTGTGTTTTTCACCAATATTTATAATTCACCGTCCAACATTTGTCACCACTTTATTTTTAGTCACTGAAAAGCACCATGCTATTCTGGAGGGAGAGACACTTAACAGCAGCAAACCGACAAAAACAAAAACCTCAAACTGCAAATGTCATCAGAAACAAGTCTGAAACCACTTCCTCTTCTCAGAGTCAACATTGAGGTAACGAGGCAACTTTGAAAACTTAAAGGATGAAAAGTTACATAATTCTTTGTGTCTGACTGGGTCAAAGCTGCCGGTTAATGACGTGTTTGTGTCGTTTATCATGTACATTTAACTGTTCATTGCTTCATTGTGACTTCATTTGGGTTTGAATGTGACAGTATGTTGAGAGCCGTCAGATTGAGAGGCTACACCAAGGCTGACTTTTGTGATTTCTGCCGCACTAAATTCTCTGGTGGCTCCTTTCAATCATAAGCTACTAAACGACAGCTTCTGTTCTGACCAAAAACAAGGTCAGAATGAATAATGCTGGCTGGCCTCATGCTGCTGCGGGTTTCGTCCCCTCAACCTGTAAACGGGTTATTAAAGGACTGTTTACGAGTCTCTGCAGGAGGCTGGATGAACAAACTCATAACCAGAAGCAGTAGTATTTATAGTAGTGTTATAGTAGTAGTAACAGTAGTAGTAACAGCATTAGTAGTAGCTGTATCAGTAGTAGTAGTAGTAGTAGTAGTAGTAGTAGTAGTAGTAGTAGTAGTAGTAGTAGTACAGGTACTTATTAATTATTTTTCGAACTGACTGCTATTGTGAAGTAATGATATTGCAGCTGTGCTGCCCCCTGGTGGTCTGAGACAATCTGCTTCTTATCACAACAGTCACAGTTTAATTATTGACGTAATGCGTCCGTGTGTGGTCGAGGAGACGTGATGTCTGTTATGAAGCCTCAGAGCCGAGGACACCGCCGGACCGCCGGACCGCCGGACCGCCGGCACCACGCCGGATGCCTGGACACAGGAAGCAGAGGCCACAGGAAGCAGAGGCCCCATCCTTCACACCCCTCTTCCTGCGTGGCGGCGGCGGCCTGGCTCCGCTCCTGTCTGACCAGTATGTCTATTCTGACCAAAGTTATCCACTAACACATTATGCAACCTGTTCTTAATTCAGACACACCAGAATTAAAACAGACTGAAGAAAACTGATTTGCAGGAGGTTTTTTACTGAACTTGTTTATATTTTAAGAAAAATCAGACTCAATAATAGACTAAAACTATAATGACTTGATAATACGGAGACTTTTGGAACCAATACATCATAATTTACAAGGACATCACACACAGACTGATCACTTTATAAGGAACACCTCACTAACACTGGTTGGTTCCCAGTTTGGTCTCAGACAGACTCAGGTATTCGTGGTGAACTGTGGCTATATAGGGAAGAACTAGTCAGTAACAGTACTGAGGCAGGATGTGGTAACAGACCCTGGGCGGTTGGTGGTGAGAGACCTAGACCCCCCCCCCCCCCCCCATCACCACCCCCCATCACACCAGGCGGGTTGGGTCCACGGGTTCATGTTGTCAACTCCAGGTTCCGACCTGAAGTAGCAGACAGACTGGCTGAGTGAGCGTAGCCTTTCTGTCGGTCCGGTCCTTCTCCTCCGACCTCTGACCTCTGACCTCTCCCATCAACAAGGTGTTTCCATTCACACTAACATTAACTGAAGCTCCTGACTTGTCTCTGCTGCCACATGATTGGACGACTGGATAACCACATGAATAAGCAGGTGTCAAGGTGTTCCTAATAAAGTGCTCAGTGAGTTTATATTATATACTAGAGTAGTAGTAGAAGCAGTAGTAGTAGTAGAAGCAGTAGTAGTAGTAGTAGTAGTAGCAGCAGCAGTAGTAGTAGTAGTAGATGTAATAGTAGTAGTAGTTGTACTGTCAGTAGTAATAGTAATATTGGTCATACAGTCCTGTAATGTGCTGCAGTACAACAGGATCCACTTGGAGGCGCTGTGGTGTTTCAGACTAAAGGCTCAGTGGGTCAGCCAAGGTTTCCTCTGTGTGTGTGTGTGTGTGTGTGTGTGTGTGTGTGTGTGTGTGTGTGTGTGTGTGTGTGTGTGCGTGCGTGCGTGCGTGCGTTAAATATTCTGTATTTAATTTCTTTTCTATGTTATTGATCAATTAATCACTCGAGTACTTTCAGTCAAACTGTAAAAATACTGTATATTGATTTATATTGATAGAAAGATTCTCATCAATCCGACAGTGATTTCAGACAAGATTAAGTAAAATCAGTAACAACCAGTTAACACTGTTAAAACATGATGCAAAATAAAAAAAAATATGAAATAAAGGATCAGTGTGTTTGATTGACTCTGTCATTAACTGGTGACAGAAACACTTCTGCTCTGGATTTGATTTTTAATTTACACATTGATCTTAAAACTGATCAGTTTTTCATTTGCTGATGTTGTGCCTTTCGCTTCAGATGTTTTTTCCATCACAGAAGACAGAAACACTTCTAGAAAATACTGTTTTAACAATAGTAAAATGTAAAAAAACTTCAGTAGAAAATTAAGATGTTCCCTCAGAAAGTCACATGGATCAAGTTTTACTTCAACGAAATGAAGAAATTAAGGTGATTTAAATAGAAATGTGGAGAATTTAGCAGCTGATGTTTTTGTGAGAGAAGAAAATCAGAAACATTTTTCCAGAATAACACCAGGACTAATTCTGTTCCGCCTTCAGAATAAAAGCACCACATTTAACAGTTTAAATGGGAATTTCACGTTTAAGATCAGATACAATATTTGAATTACAAATGAAAATCCCTTTCTGAATCTGTAGAAGAGCTGCGACAATCGGTCGGGTGAAGGGAAACGAATCGACGTCCGCTTTCATAACCAAATTTATCGTTTCGGTCATTTCGTGAAACGCCAAAGTTTTTAACAGACCTTCACTGCTGCGAAGGCTCCTCCCGACGTGACGACCGGTCACCGGCACAAAACATTAACGCGTCTGTCGCGGGCTCCGGCCTCGGCCCGACATGGCAGGTGTCCGGGTTCAGGGCCGCTGTCCCGGAGCCTCGGGTTCGTGTTGTCCATTAAACACGCTGTCTCACCTCACACGCTTGGTGTCGGCCGCTCGTCCTTCAGTCCTGCGGAGTGTGTGTCCTCACTGAGTCGTGGCTCAGAGGGATATTCATTCCAGCATCAGCGTCAATGTTTCCAGGAACGTTTCCTAAACTTTGTTTGCAGGAAGGAAGACCTCGGTCCATGTTTTCTCGGCCCAGTCTCATTTACCTTCTGAACTAATTATTCAAACCTGCTGTTGGTTATTATTTTTAATGCACCAGTGGAACTTGTACTTTTTAAGTTAAACCATCTTGAAATAGTCCGAAACCCGATGATAAAGGGACTGAATTCATAATATAGAAGAGACAAAAAGTGGATTCGACTCTAATTTTGAGCATTTACACCCGAGATCGGTGGCTTTCTTTTGAAAAGGCGCGCCGGAAGCGTGGCGTTTTATTTCGTTGAACTTGGCGTCAGAGAGAAAGAGAAGGAGAGAGGGAGGCTGAGGCCGTGAGGAGGAAGAGAGGAAGGAGAGAGGAGGAGGAGGACGAGCGGGATAAACCCAGCAGACAGACAGACGACGGGACCGAAAAGAAAGAAAAGAAATGTGGAATAATCCGCGAGCTGTGCGCGCGACACTCTGAGGAATATTTCCGCTCGTGGAGGAAATAAAATTTTTTTTCTCATTTTCTCAGTTTTTTCTTTTTTCTAATTTTCGGGCTGAAAATTGTTTGGATTTGATCCCGCTGCTCCCTGCCGGGACTTCAGGGAGGGAAACACACACACACGCACACACACACACACGCACGCACACACGCTGGCACGTTCACGCCGAGAGTTCAGCCCGGTACCGGACGGCGCGTGTGCGCGTGGGCCTGCGTGCGCGCCCAGGTGTGTGCGTGCCGGCTGTCGTCGGCCGCTGTGTGCTGTTAAATTTCCCGTTTTTCCGACAGAGTTCCGCTCGGCTCCGGTCACCTTGTTCCTGACCCGTGTGTGCGGCGCGTGCGTGAGTAACCCGCGTGAAGGTGTTTGTGCTCAGCACGTCGCAGCGTGACCCCCCCCCCCCCCGAAATAAACCACAAACTGGTGTATTTTTCTTTTTCTTTTTCTTTCTGTTTGTGGAGTGTTTTTGCTCCTGGAAGAGGACCAACAGAGTGTGTGTGAGCGTGCGTGTCCACCCCCCCATCCCCCGTCCGCACGCGGCAGATCAATGAGGATGGATTTATTTACTTTGACACGCGCGGAGGAGGCTTGATGTTTAGTCTGGACCCGTTTCTACCGGACGGATGTTAAACCGGATCAGGACCGAGACCTAAAAAGCGGATTTTCCTCCACAGAAGAAGAAGAAGGTGAATTTTCTCATTTTATAAACCTCAGTGAAAATCTAGAGATATGAAGAAAAGGCTGCTCTGGTCTTAGGCTGCTGTTAATGGGAGGGACCCTGTAACTCTCCAGCTCGGCGGCTCTAGCCCCGGTTCTCCTGGACCCTTGTGCGGTTTATGGTCTGATGGTTCCACAGCCTTCCCCTGGGGGCCATTCCACGCCTGCTGAGGAGGCTCTGGAGGTTTTCCTCTATGCGCCACGGAAACAGGCGGGCTGCTCCTTTACTTGTGAGCCCAGCAGCAGATTTCCTGTGACTTTCCCACAGCGACTCGCCGTCGCTTTGCTCACTTCTAGTTTCAGTTCAGCACTTTTTTCCGATAGGAAGTCGATCGCTGACGGGGTCGTTTTACCGACCAATCGATTCTTCGGTCATCGCCCTGGCCCGCTGCCATCGTCGTCGGCAATCGGCCGGCCGATCCTCTTTCCGGTTAATCGATCGATCGGGTCTGGCGCAGCCTCCCAGCGGCGTTGCCGCCAGCGTCTAGTTCACGACGCTTCACCAGGAGTGATGGCGGCAGATTCTCACACCTGAGACCGGGTGTCGTCCGTTCCATTGGTTCCACTGGTTTTAAAAGCATCGCTTTGTGCGTCGCTGCGGTTGCGTTGTGTCTTCGAAACGTGACAGAAGCACTCGCCGTGGCCCCGGGGCCCCCCGGGCTTCCTGGAGGCCTTCCCGTCTGTGGTCCCTCCCTGGTTCCAGCTGCTTCAGAACCTTGAACGCATCCGTCCGTTTTCCAGCCCGAGACACTGAAAAACTGTTGCTCAGCCTCAGATTTATTCTGAGTTCATGTGAAGACTTTCCGGATTTGTTCTTCTTTGTCCCGGTCGCCGGTCCACGCAGCTTTTCCCCTCTGAGCGGTTGGTGGACAGCCCCCTGGTGGGTGGAGCCAACAGGTGTTCCAGCCAGGTGATGCTTGACTCTTTTAATTGTCTCGGTCTCTGTGCCGTCCCCCATTTCTCTGTTCTGTGTTTAGAACCGTGGTGGCTTAGTTGGGCTGAGTCTAGACAGCAGTGGTTCTGTGACTCTCTGGTTTCTCAGATTCCCGAGACTCACCAGGAACAACTGAATCTGGTCGGTTCGGGTTCTGGCGGAGAAAAGTAAAACGAATCCTGACCCAGAAGCTGCAGGATGGTTTTTCAAATTTACTCCAAAACAGATTTTCACACATTTCATGATTTCTACAGATTTATTGGAAACATAAAGAGAGAAAACCATCCGATATTTCACGATAGAAAGGCAACGACCGGAGCTGAATCGGAGGAGATAAACGTAATTTACGATTCAGATCGTAGATTTTATTGTTTCCAGTCTCGTTAATCGCTTCTGGAGCCACAGAACATCAGGATCTGGCCGACAAAGATGGTGAAAGTTTGTCAGTTTGGCTGTTGGCAGTTTTTTTTTCATGTCTGGATCCACACTCGGGCTGTTGAACCCAAAGGCTGCGCTGAAGCCAAACTCCCGTCTGATAGAGCTGCTCGCTCAAAGGCGCTTCGGACAGCAACGTCTGCTGAAGGAGGCTTTGGTTTTATTCCTCTTTTGTTTGTTCCTCTGCCTCCGTCACTTCCCCTTCTCCACCGGCAGCCTGTTGTTGTTTCACAGCTATGTTCCAGGGTTTTCGCCCACATGCTGTGGCCTTCATCAGAGTGTGGAGTTTGGTCTTTTATCAGGGAGATCAGTTACTGTTGGTGGGTGAAGTATGGCGGGTCTCAGACCCCTAACTGACACAGGGGACCCCCCTAGCAGAGATCTCAGATGCAGATGTTTGTGGGACAGAGTTTGGTGAATTATTTTCTGTTTCCTCGCTGGAAAAGTTCAGCTTTGTGATTCCGATCAGAATGGTTCGGTGACAGAACCCGTTCTGGACAGTTCTATAAGGAGACGCTGTTTCTACTGAGTATTTCTCTGCTGGCATCCTTCGTGACACTGACGCCGAGAGATCTGAGCTGAAATCAGCTGCTAGTGATCTGATTTTATAACTGGATCCATGAATCTGACGGTTTACGCCCCATGTTTCCCCCCCCGAGTTTGACTACTCAGGCAGCTGCGTGACCTCCTTCAGCATCTCAGCCAAACATTTCTGTCACACACTCACATTCTTAAAACATTACTGGGGAAAAAAAACACAAAAATGACACAAATTAGTCACAGAGTTTTGTAGGTTTAATTTTATTAAAAACCTAGTCGACGTTTGGATTCTCGTCAGAACCAAATTCTGAGCAGCTTTAAGTGGAACTTGTGTTGGAGAACTTTACAGGTTTAAACCTGATGAACCTCAGTCCGTCCATAAATCAGGGACTGAGGCTGAATTCAACGTAAGCGGCCGCGAGCGGAAACAGAAGCCCGGTTCTAGTCCTCGCCCTCGGTTTAGGGCTCAGTCACAGAGGTTTAAGATGATTTCAGTGCTTTTTGACAGGACTCTGCCTGAGTCCTTGCTCAGACTCGTTACGGGGCAGATTTCCCAGCGATCAGCGGTGCAGTCTAGCTCCGGGTTAGATAAATGGTGTTTCCTGGCCGTTCCCCTGCATGCATCGTTAAAGCTTCGTCTCCGCCATCTCATTACATTAAAACAAGCCGCTCCAGATAATCCTCCAGAGATCGGCCCCAAGGGGCCGGCAGCGCAGCGCAGCGCAGCGCAGCGCAGCGCAGCCGGACCTGGACCCGGCCAAGGGCGGGAAAGCGCCTGTGTCTGTAGGACACTGAATGTGTGATGCTATGGGATTCATACAGAGACATTACTAAGATGCCTTAAAGCTTCAGCGGACAATGTGGAGCAGAAAACCTGCTGGGGGGCCACTACTGGCCCCCACTAAACGGCACAATGCAGCTTCAGTATGTCCCCAAATTCCAACCAGTACTTTACAGCTGAAATGATTAGTTGATTGATCAACTGACATAAATTTATAATGACAAACTTGATAACTGATTAATCAAAAAATTCACCAGTTCCAGCTTTTCAAAACTGAATATTTGTCTTTTTCCCAATTTGCTCTGACAGTGAACGCAACACGTTGGTCTGTCGGGGTTGGGTCAAGTTTTGGGAAAATACAGCTTCAACGATTAGTCGATTAATCATTTAAAACATCAGTTGACAACTATTTTGATAATCGGTTCTTTTTTTTTTTAATTGTATGTTGGACAAAATGAAACATTTAAAGACAAAACATGTAACTTGAAACTATTGCAAGAATATATTTTGAACATTTTATAGACAAATGAGATAAACTAAAACAGTTGTTAGCTGCAGCTGAGTGGGCGTGAGCTAGCGTGATCAAGCTAACACAGTTTTTATAAATTCCAGCGGCCAAACACCAGACCCTTGACTTTTCATTTTCATTGAACTTACTAAAAATCACATTTACTTTCACTGGATCTGCAGAAAAACATTAATTGAGCGTTACAGTTAATTCTTGACTTTGGCAACAAGAGCAAAAAAAATCCATAAAAAACCCTAGATTTTTTACCTTTTATCTGATTTTTTGACAAATCAATAAATAATTTCCCCCGAAGACTGAAGTGAGTGAAGACTGTAACATATTGTTGATCGCCATGGAAAAAGCTAGTGAGTAAATATGATTAACATTTTGATTTTATTCAGTTTCCCACAGAAACTTAAAGGTTCTCCGAGGGAACAGCCGATGTTCTGGATCTTAACGGAGCAGAATGTTGAGTTTTAAATCATAATAACTGAGCCGCGTCGCTTTAACTCCCTCGGACCTGAATTTTTCCTTTTTGTTTTCCTCGCTCCCCCCAATGCAGCCATCGGCTAAATAAAAGTTTGTGTATGAAATCATCCGTATGTGCGCCTCACATCCACGACGCTAGACTGAGAAAATGTGGCCCGTCCGGTATCGCTAGTTGCCTGCCGACTGTTGGATCTGACGCTGTCTGTGTTCACTGCAGGGGTCGGCCCACAGCTTTCTATCGTTTTATAAAACGGCCTTTTATGGGAAGCGGCCCTGTTCCCGTGTGGACGGTTAAAACAGCGTATTTTGCTCGGCAGCGGTTCGTAAACATCCGAAGGGGCTGATGGCATCAGGCTGGAACTTTAGGATTAAATGTGTGATGCTGAGTGAAGGTGTAAAGAGCTGAATTCATTGATCCTCTGTTTGTCTCTGTCTGTAAATCGGTGAATGAGGCCAAACTGCACTTTACATGCGAGAGAAACCGTTAGTTGCGATTTACAAACTCGAAGAGGAGTCGGTGTGTAGTTAGTCTTTAAAATGCAGACACACACAACGTGAGCAGAAACTCAGATTTTAGAGAAAGAGAGAAAAAAAATTCTCCCGGAAATTTGGCTTTAATTCTACCAATAAATTTCCCAGCGAGCAGATCCAGCTCTGTGTGTGTGTGTGTGTGTGTGTGTGTGTGTGTGTGTGTGTGTGTGTGTGTGTGTGTGTGTGAGTGTGTATGTGTGTGGGGGCAGTTTGATGGATGGGCTTGGGCGCCACACACACACACACACACACACACACACACACACACACACACACACACACACACACACACAGCTGTCCTTCAATAGTCTGGAGATAAGAGCCGTTATTGAAATCCCAGCTCCCTAACAGCCATCAATTACTGGGCGGGTGTGTGTGTGTGTGTGTGTGTGTGTGTGTGTGTGTGCACACGCGTGTGTGTGTGTGTGTGTGTGTGTGTGTGTGTGTGTGTGTGTTCGTCGAGCAGCGCCGATACATTTTCTCTCTCTGCTGGATTATGAGTTCCTCGGGAAACGAGGCGACGTGCCTTATCTGTCCTCCGGCTCAGCGATAAAACGCACACACACGCACACACACACGGATGGCTTGTAACATCGCTGCAGACAGAGAGCTGTGTTTTCTGTCTGTCATCTCTGTGTTTTTGTGAGTAGAGCTGCAATGTATCTCAAACCACACACCACCACACCAAACTCCATTGGTTTTTATTCAAAGTTTTAAGAAAGACGTTCTCATTTTAGCCCTTTGAATTAAATTATTCATCCGGAGTGGGGGTGTGGATGTCTTCCTATTTATATAATGGGACAAAGTCTGTTAAAACTAATGATGCAATGTCTGGTAACATAAAGTGTGAAATGGGTGTCCCTCAAGGATCCGTGCTAGGTCTCCTGTTATAATTTATAGTTATTTTTAAAATGGGTCCACAGCTCAGAAGGTTTTTTTTGTTTTGGCTTTTCGTCCACTTTTCCGCTGACATTTTCCATCTCGGTAAACAACGTGTTGGATAGTTTCTAAAAAGCAAGAAATAAAAAATACTGATCAAAAATCAGTAGTTGCCTTTTAGTGTGGTAGCCTTTCAACAACCACTAACAATTTTTCAGTCATTTCAACCACCAGTTGAAAAATGCTGCTAAAAAAGATCATTTGAAGAGGAGTCTGGCATTTGGCTGATTGAAGATGACTCAAAATTGAGGTTATGTCGAGTCTGTTCTCAAGGAAACGCTCTCGTATGGTTTAAAAGCGAATTCCTCAGAAATTAAAATGTAGCGAAATGTCCTCGGAGACGGCTTCTCCGTTTCTGCACAGAAACCTCAGCTCTGGTTTCAGTCTGTATTTTGGACGCGGCCTCCTCTCATGTGGTTTCCCTCTCCGTCTGCAGGCATGGCGGACTGAGCGGCGTCCTCAAGGCAGACGGTCCTGTCTGAGGCAGAAACCAGAGGACCGCAGACTCACAGCATGGTAAGGTCAAAGGTCAAGTTCAAGGCTATTTTTCTCTATCCTTGCTCACGTCGAGTACAGCCGCAATCAAACGGAAGGTCCAGCGTCAGCGGTCGTGGCTTTTCTCGGAGCTCGTGCATCATTTGATTTTGCCCGATGTAGTCTGCCCGAAATAACGAGCAAATCTCAGAGGAAACAGAAGTAAAACCCATATTTTGTCATAGAGTTAGAGGTGATTTCTGATTAAACTGGCATCTGCAGACGTCACGAAAAAGTCCATCTGTCCTACGCTCACGTTCATATCTCGATGTGTCACATCATGTTACGTAATCTCAGATCGTAGAGCGTCGTGTCTCATATCATCACAGTGTGTCTCGTTGCGTCATGAAATCTCATCCTGGAAATTTGCGACATGGGACATTTGTCTCTCCGCATCTTTTCGCGTCACGTCTCAAAATGTCACGGAAATGTTGCCTCATAAATCCAGAACGCGACATAACGTCACGTTCTGTCGTGTCTTGTCATTAAATGTCACCGAACGTCGGGAACGTTAACGCAACGTTACACCGGGTCGTGAAGAGGAAACGACACGTCGCACCTTGTTCATCATGTTCTGCTTTTTGAAAAGCGCAACCTTGGGAAAACTGTTTAAAAGATTCAGAAAAACAGAAGGAACGTCCGGGTGGTGTTTATGCGCAGGAAATATTCCTCGCTGCTCTCCCATTATCCCCGGACTCCGAGTTTAATTTTCCCTCAGCCGCATTTTTCAGTCTCTTTTCTTTTTCTTTTTTTGATGCCCTGGAAACCGGAGCGAGTGAAGGATCTCTCTGCTCCCTCCACATCTCAGGCGGCCACCCAGCTGTCTGGATAATTTTCTAATGGCCCCGCGGCTGATAGCCAATCGGAGGTGGTTCACAACTCCGTGTGACAGGAAATTCAATTAGGTTGTGTTTTTTCCTTCAGTATTGCTCTCCCTGACTCGCTCGCTCGCTCTCTCTCAGCCGTGCCTTCCCTTTGTCTCTCGCTCTCTCTTTGTTTATCTCACGCTCCCTCCTTTCCTCTCGCTCTCTGGCTTTCTCTGTGCTCTCTCACCCTTGCCTCCCGTCTTTTTTCATCTCTCCCCGTTTCCCGGATCCGTCAAGGGAGAGCGAGAGCGAGAGAGTAGCTCCGGGCGTCGTACGTCAACCAGGAATACTGAAAAAATAAATAAATAAAAAACTGCTCTTATTTTTCTCCGCGAAAGGAAAAATGAAATCACAGGCTTCGTGTCCCGTAGTGGAGATTCTCTAAATGGACCGAATCCTTTTTCTTCCCTTCATTCCTGTTTGTCCTTGAAGGGAGAATCCAACCATGTGGCACTGAACGGTTTATTTATTGTACTAAAGGGAGAACTGCTTAAAATACACCGATTACTGCAGAGCCATTTAATATCCCACTCACTATGTCGGACAATGAGTCAAAAAGGTTGTGTTAGTTGGGGTAAAGTCTAAGTTTGACAAAGTGTAGCTTTTAACAAAAATAAATGATTCAGTATTTATGTTTTATGAGGAAAATGTTCTTGTCAAACTCATTTTTTCTCCCGTGTTTTTGAAGAAAATCTGCATCCGTCCGTCTGTGGTTGTTACGTTTTTGAAGCCGACACCTCGGGTTTGACCACAGAGGCTCAGGGGCACCTTTAGATTATTGAAGCCTAGAGCCAGCGACTGTTTCCACCAACATACCCACATTTTTCAAGATCTGAAAGAATTAATCAATCACATGATGAGCTGACTGTCAAAACTGTGGTTCAGACAAAATAAGACGATTGAAGACACCACCTTGAGCTGTAGAAAACTCAGATGGACACTTTTCACCATTTTCTGACATTGTACAGGCGAATTAAATTACTAAACCAATCGCCATTTTATTTACCTCCGTTGGCATCTCTCTTGAGAAATAGCATATAGTTAATTATTTATTGCCACCGAAAAAGCACAGAAAATACTGTTGCAGCATTGATACCTGTGTCAGACTTGAACATAACTTCTTCCATAACACTGCAAACAAAGAACTTTGTTGTCTGTCTCCAGCTCCACAAATAAAATCATCCACACAAAAGGTCCTTGAAACACAGCTCAAGTTCCATTCAGTCATCATTCATCCAGACGAACTCATCAGAATTGAAGGACATTAAAATGTGTGCCTCTTAAATCATCACATAATGAGCAATAAAATATGAAATGGACTTCATCCTCAGTCTCATGTAAATCATAAAGTCATGTTTCATCAGGGAGACCAGTCAAACTGCCTGTTTCTGTAAGCTGATGGTACTGAACTTGAACGCACCCAGTGTCTGACTTCTGGTTAAGTTCCACTTCACATGAGGCTCTATGCTGCACTTGTTTTCAATCAGACAGTATGTTTGTGATTCAGGTTTGCACATACTGAATAAGGAGACTATAGGGGGCACAATGGACATGAGTAATCATGACTGATTTTAGAGGCATCACTAAGAAAAAAATCTGTTGCCACAGCAAATATTCACCTCCTGCACCAAAACTGATACAAACATCCATCAGAACCTGATTGTTGCCTCAAATCTTTGTTTAGGTTAGTTGCAGTTGTATTGCGTTTGTGTCATAGATACCAAAAGGCTGATTTAAACCAATGCATTTAAAAGGGAGAATGCATGCCCATGAGGGAATGTTGGGTCTCTGTAAATAACTATATCGAGTCCGGTCTAGACTTGCTTTAAATGAAAAGTGCCCTGAGATAAAACGGTGCTATGCAAATAAAACTGAGTTGAATTGAATTGGATTAAATTAAAAGATATGTTGACCTGTGTGTTAAAGTTGAGAAATGTCTTGCTTAAAAGTAAGATGAGCCGGAATGGCTTCAATGAAAGCAAACTGTGATGTACATAAATGTGGCACCGAAGTTATGACAGGAGTTGTACACTGAAAAAGAAAGACAAAGAATAATATGTAGGACAGAGAGTAAAGGGGACTGTTCTAAACAAATAATAAATCAAATACATCAACGTTCTGTTATTGGGATTATGGAGGGGGATGTTTGTTTTGGAAGTATATTCTGTCCTTCTGTCCAGTTGTGCAGCCATGTTATTTTTTATAGCAGCTGCCTTTTTCCCCAGTCTGGTCATTGCTTTCTTTGAACCTCCTCTCCATGTTGCAGGTGGATGCCAGCACAGCTTACAGGATGAACCCGCTAGCTGCCCTCAGCATTGACCGCAATGCTCTGGTGGGGGAAAACCTCCGACCCCATGAAGGAATTTTCTACCCTGGCATCCATCCTCTCTCTGCAGAAAAGCCCCAGGAGGCTGGAACTTCTCTTCCACTTGGCTATGATCTTCTATACAAACCAGATGTAGCCCTGCTGGATGGCCAGAAGGTTGCAAATGGATACATTGGACTCTATAAGAACCCACCCCCAGGCCTGCAGAAACCCCTGGTTTTCCCGGTTGCAGGAGCTGATGGCCTTGCGCTCGATCGCCAAGTTCTACCCAATGACAAACAGTCAGAACTGGGCCTGAACGGTGCTGCCAGCTTCTTGAGATTGCCCTGGTTCAGCCCTTATGCTGACGCAACAATGTACCCCTTCCTTGACATGGCATACAAGGCTTCCTTCCTGTCCCAGCCATCGCCCTTCATCCACCAGCAACTGGCATATCAATCTTTGTGTGCCGCTGGGGCAGGAAGCAGCACACCTGGTGAGGAAAGACTTTTCTACCTGCCTCGTTATGCCCCGGCCCACATCTCCTCCCCACTGGGACCTCCAATCAGGATCCCTACAGTCCCCCCATCTCGTGCTGTCCTTTCACCCCTACCACACTGCCAGGAGAAGGCTTTGCAGGGCATTGGTCCTCAGGTACAACAGGAACCCTTTGCCTTCAGCACCAGTCCACAAATCCGCCAGGAGCCTCAGCCTCACCACACTGAGCGACAACATGGAAGCGTTAGCAGTGGTGTCAAGTCCAGACAGCCATCTTCCACCAAGAGCAGCAGCAGCAGCAGTGGTGGTGGAAGTGGCAATGTCCCTGTTAACAGTTCAACTAGCACTGCTACCATAGAGTCACCACCAGTTACCCATCTGCCATCCTCAGTTACCCAGCCCCAACCCCTCAACAACAACACTACAGACCTCCAGAAGTCCCTTTACAGAAGCACCTCATCATCAACCTCACTTTCAGTGTCATGCCCCTTTTACATGAGTAGTCTGAGCTCTGAGCACTGCTCTCCCATCCACTCAGGCAGCAACAAAACCAAAGATGCCAGCTCAGACCGCTGTAGTGCAGAGAAGTGTATATCACCTGCAAAGACATCAATGGACAGAGCTGTACCTCAAAAGCCTGCCAAAAACCCTGGAGAAAAACCTTTGGATCTGTCTGCCAAAGAGTTGGAAGGATTTGCAAAAGGATTCCCATCCAAATTAGAGGCCTTGGCTAAATTGGGGTATTTGTCACCATCTCGTTATGGGCTGCTGGCCAGTCAGGAACAGCACTTAAAAGAGGGTCAACCCCCACCTGTTAGCTCATCAGCAAAGACTCCAGATATTCCTGAAATGATCAGTACCATGCCCTCCCCTTGGGTTCTTCCAGGTCCCTCCTCATCTGTCAACTCAGACCACAGCAGAGGCTCCCTAATAATCAAAAACAAGAGTGTAAACAATATTCCTCCTCAGCCACAGCCTCAAAGCTCTCCTGGTTCCACAAGAGTTGATGTGAACAGTAGTCCCAATCCTGCCTTAGGGGGAAGAACCTCTGCCACATCTCCTTCCCCAAAGTCCAAAGTCGAATGGCCACAAGTCCCCACTACTGATTTGGAGCAAGAACCTCAAAACAGCAATGGAGAAACTCGTGCATGCTCTGGAAAACAGACAGCAATTCCTGCTAAGCCAGAGACTCAGGAGAGCCAACCTCCTCCACAGCAGCGGCAGCAGTCTCATGTGGAAAATGGAAATGCCTCCTGCCAAATCTTTGGTGATTCCTACCTCCCTCCTGGCTTAGGTTACACTAATCGCTACATCCCATATTCAGTTGCTGAGAATATTTCCCTGCAACGCATGTCTGTACCAGGCAAAGGACCAGTGTACCCCCACCCAGTCTTGCTTGGCAGCAGTAGCTTTTACCCACCACACATGGCACCAAAACATGGCCTCCAATATGGAGTACATCCATATCAGAATTCCCAAGAGTTGGCCCCAACATCCATGTCGTCCTACCCAGATCGTAACACTAAAGACCATGTTGAGAATAGATCACAGACCCAGGATAAACCCTGGAATGCAGAACCATTCAAGAACCAGGAAAGGCCGGATGCTGACAGCTCCCACAAGAGTGGCAATGAGCGGGATAAGTCGACGAACCAAGCCATGAAGGCTTCAGGAAAAAGCCTCAGTGCTGTCAGAGATGACATAGTTTGTATTGACCTGGTGCGTGATGAGGTAGATGATGATTTGTCCACCAACAAACATGGCTCCCCAGTTACCAGAACAGAAGATTCCCCCAAGCCAGGTGGCAGTGGTTGTAACCATATTCAAGAAAGAGAGTCGTTGCCTCCAAAGGCCCTGCCTTCCAGTCAGACTGCAGAGCAGAGGTTAGGCTCATTACCCCAGACCTCCCAACCAAAACCTCCTCACCATAACTCTTCTTCACCTCCTCCTACTAAAGAGGGGATCCCAGAGGAGATCCCAGAAGAGGAGGAGCCACTCAGTCCACACCCAGACATCCCAGAGGAGGAGACGATGCGCTGTGCCCGAACTTCTCCCAATCAATTTTCTAGAAAATCTAAAACTGGAGCCTCTGCTGGTAATGGGGACTTGATATGGAGTGGAACTAGTGATGGTAATAACAGTGTTGATGGGAAAAGTGCTAGTAACGAAGCTAAATCTGAAGGCTCGGCCAGTAAAAAAGCTGAGCCTGAGCAAAGCCCTGTCAGAAATGGCAACTCACTGGGTCCTGTTAGTAAAGGAAGCTGTTCCAGTGACTGTGCCAATTCTAACATCATCATGGAAGCACTGTGTACAGTCACTGGCCCCAAAAGTCCACTTTATGGGGGCAGCTGTCATTCAGACAGTCTAGGTTGTACCAGTAAGGGACCAGCATGTAGAGATGTCAATCCCCAGGTCCCACCATGCAGAAGTTTTAATCCAAAGGTTGCAGCTGGAGGAGTAATAAACAATCGCCCCTCCCTTTGTGCCAACAACCCAAGAGCTCCCACATCTAATAGTGGAGATGCAAACAATCAAAATTTCATCAACAGAAATTTTGTGGGTCCATGTTGCAGAAATCTGTCTCTGAGGGCTCCAACCTGTGAACCAAGAATTTTCAGTGCTCCAACTGGTGGGAATAGCAACCCTGTGGCTCCAAACTGCAGGAGCATCAATCCCCGATTTGGAAATTGTGATAATCACAGTGCAGTTCGCCCAACCTGTGGAAATGTCAATCTTGGGGTTCCTGTGTGCAATTTTAGTGGTCCAAAGTGTGGAAATGCTCTTTCTAAGGGCCAGTCTTTTGGAAATAACCAGACCTGTGTAAATAACAATCTCAGGATCCCCACATATGGAAACAGTTTTCCTCAGAGCCCAACCTGTCGGCACCTTTCACCTGGCAATCCTACCAATGGAGGATTTAACAGGATGCCTACAAGTTTGACTCCAGAGCTGCAAGTGAACAGAGACCTTAAATGTGAAGGCCTTTCTTCCAGAGAGACAGGCCCCGGGACAGAGACACCAAACTCCATCCTCCCTTCCGCCAGCTGTGGAGATGGGAAGAAAGACATTCAGAACAGCATGGACCTCCTGGCAGATGAGGACGAGGGCCCGAGCTGCAGCAAGAACCGGCGCTCTGGCCTCACCAGGCGCATCGCCAACTCATCCGGCTACGTGGGCGACCGCTTTAAATGCGTGACCACAGAGCTTTATGCTGATTCCAGAAAGCTGAGCAGAGAGCAAAGAGCACTCCAGGTAAGATCCCAGTATACATTTGAATTCTCTTTTTTTTTCTTCATCTCCTCATTATTCAGTAAAACAGTGAGAGTCTGGTGAGACAGAAAAAAGCAAATTCAATTTTCACTGGTCTGTAGTGTAATCATTGCGGCCCCGCTGCCTGTTTGGGTTTGTTTTGTGTTATTGATTTTTCTGCTCACTGCTCATTAAGGCAATTTAACTCACAGTCACTGAGAGGAAACAGGGTTACCCTTCACTGCCTTCCAATTCTACTGTACAACTCTGTGTTGTACCAAAGGAAGAACTATGTTAACCCAGGATTTTACAAGTGCATAGGTCCTACTTTGTACTGTATAATTGCTGTAATGTTTCTCTTCCCAACCCCAGAAGGATTTGTGACAGGAACTGCAAATTTGATCCAAATATTTAGAGTCCTAATCCAGGGAAATACACAAATGTACAAAATAATGTACTACTGTAAAATGTTCTTGGCTGTTGTCCAGTGGAGGACTGGAGACAGACATGTTGTACCTGTGAGTAACAAGGTTATGATCCCTCAAATTGTGTTTCAATGCAAGGACATGGTTGGAGGTCAGAGGACTTGTTAAAAATTAGCATACAGGTCGTGTGTGGTGGAGTGGCAGGAGGAGGATGCAGTATTTTGAAGATGGGGAAGCTGTTGTCGGTAGAGGGTCGACAGAAGTTGGGAGGAGGTGCTGCGGATAATACAACTATGCCCACGTGAAACCACCTAATTGTGAAAGTGCCATTCGAGTATGAAAGAAGCTTGTGAGAACAAAAGCGTTATTGTAGTGTTTTTCAGAAATGTCTAGACAACAGTTGATCTGAACTGTTTTTCTGGTCCATGCTCAAACATGAAGGCAGGGTTGTTGGAGGTGTCTACTTTCAGAGGACTTTTTGAAAAGTTCAGTTTTCTTTGTTAACAAAACGCAGGGTCAGTTTTCTCTGTTCACGCTAAAACACGAGGCTGGTGTTTGTAGATTTATAGGCTCTGGGAAGCATTTGGCTAAACATTCAGTTTTCAGGTGAGAGAAGCACCAGCATGGATTGGACAGAGAGGAAAAACCCTTTGAAATTAGCCGGCTCAGTGTGTGAGCACTGACAGTGGGTGTTTTCAGGTGGTGCCCATGTCCTTGGGTCTAAATTCAGGTAGAATGTGGGAGACAGTTCTTGGAGGCATCAGGCAGGTCGTTGAATCTGGTAGGAGGTATAGCATGTGGTCACGTATTAGCTGGTCCAGGGAGAGGAGAACTGCTGCTCCCTTCCTCCTCTTTCACCTCCTCCTCCTCCCTCTCTTCCCTTTCTTCATCCCTTTCCTCATCTTCTTTTTCCATCTGCAAATGTTTTGGGTCGTGCCGAGGTCGAGTTAGGATAACACACCAGCAGTGTTTGGCTCCAGGCGACTGTTAACCCGCTGATTTTTCCCAAGGAATGAGGAAAATGGCAGAAAGAAAAACTGCGTCTTTTTTCTTAATCTGTCTCTCAATCTGTCTCTCCGCATTCATCCGTCTCATCTCTTCCTCTTCATCTCTCCTGCTCTAGACATCTGGTTTTTGCTCCATTTTTGTTTCTCTGCTTCTCTGTGTCACTTGCCTGTTGTTATTCCTCTTTTTTTCTTTGTCTTTACCTCTTCGTTCCCTTGAGATCCTCCTTTCCATTCAAATTAAATTTCTCCTCCTCCTCCTCCTCCTCCTCCTCCTCCCCGTACTCTTCCTCCTCCTCTTCCGTCCCTCGGCACAGAGAGGAGGAAGGAGCTCAGTGTTGTTTTTTAATGAAATCCTCCTCTTCCTCTTCCGTCCTTGGAGCCCAGATTAGACTTGACCTCTTTAACCGCCGCTGACTTTTCCTCATGGAGGCTGTTTTCTGCTGAAGAATAAACAAAGTGACCAGTACAGGATTTTTAAGGCACAGCTCAGTATTTGAGAACAGCGACATATCAGCAAATATTCTTTTTTTTCTTAACAGAAACCCATAAAAGGTTTTATTTCAGAAGGTGATGGCCAGCAAAGGAAAATGAAGTACATTTACTCTAGTATAGTACTTAAATACTACCTTGAGGTATCTGTACTTTCATTGATTATTTACATATTTTGCTACTTTAATCTAGTACTGCACCGCATTTATCTGGTAATTTTAGTTACCAATTACTTCACGGTTTCCAATTCATTTTATAAAATATAATCAAATATAAAATACGATGTATTAATACTATACTCAACAGAATATAAATGGAGACATTAATGTATCAATAATAACAATCCAGTATTAGAAATTAGGATATACTGAAATGGGCCATTCTGCATGATAAATACTTTGGTTTTTTTTTTACTTTAGGTATATACTGTTTTGATGCAGAGCATTTGTTCACTATGAGATTAGTAGTTTTTCTTCCACCACTGAATTTGTCGCTCTTCAGTTTTCTGGGCAGAAAGCTGAGCTGTCAGGCTGTTTATTCCCTGTGGAAGGCCGTTTGCTCGGTCATCACTGGCTCCTGGAGGAAGGTGGTGGGTGCGTGTGTGTGTGTGTGTGTGTGTGTATGTGTGTGTGTGTGTGTGTGGGTGTGTGTGGGTGGTGGTGGTGGTGGTTGGGGGGGGGGGGGGTTACAGCTCAAATTAACTCACATACGCCCTTGGGTGCTGCCGGATCGGAGCGGCGGCGGCGTTGGATGGATTTGTAGATCGTTTCATGGGCCATTAATTTTTAAAATGGATTTGTGGTCAGGGCAGACTGAGGTGAGCGAGAAATCCTCGCCTGTCAGGCAGCGCACAGGGAGCAGTTACCCGCCGTTACCAGTGGTTACCAACTGTGAGGGACACGCCTTACTGGGGAACCAAAAACACGGCGCTCATGATTGAAAATGAAAATCTCAGACATGCGGCATCTTTTTCTCTGAGAAAATAACATCGACATGTCTTTCAATAAGGACGACGGAGGTTTAAATTAAATCACAAAATGTGATAAAGATCTGACAGAAAGAGGCATTTACTGATATTTTTGGTTCAGGAATTTCATCCAGAGTGAGACATCTCAACCACTGTTGGTCAGACTGTCATGAAATTTGCTGGATAATCTTGTTCCTGAGAGTGAGTCCTAATGAGAGACGTCAAAAACTTTTGCCGAAGAAGTCGGTGAACCGACTTCAGCTAAAAACATGGAAACGTTTGAAGCTGCTTTAAAAGTCTTAAAATGAAATTTGTCTGAATGGGAGTGATTCCACATCAATGTTAGAAAAAAAGAAATAAAAGTAGTGGTACTGAAATTTACACCCTGAAAAAAGTTGAAGTCTCAGTTGAAAATTGATCATTGGAAGTAGTAGAATTGACGGGTGAAACTAAAACACAGAAAGTGAAACTAGAACAAGAACACTGAAAACCAGACCAACTCTCAGTGGAGCCCAGAACTCCGCCAGTTCTTGCAATTTTAAGGAAAGCGCTAAAAGAGAATCCCTGACGCTAACGGGACTTAAGCACATTAATGGAAAAGGCAAGAAGTTCTTGAGAAACACTTGAAATCTTTTAGAGAATTTAATGTTATGCGAAGGAAGGAAAATCTCCAAAACGTGGCTCGGTTTTCTGGACTTTACACCAGCAGCACCTGTGGACGGTTTTCTGGAGCGACTTCACCAAATATTTTTCTCCCGTTTTTGTCTGTTGAAATGCCAGCAGGGAGTATTTTTCCCCTTCAAAGCAGCGGTGTTCAGGGTCATAGAGTGAGTTTTGAAAGTTTATATTTTGTGGTGTGTTTGTGGTTTGAGGCAGTGAAATCCTGAAGCGTCCCAAGGCTCCAGCTGCCAGGGAAAATAGCCAAAAACTCACCTCTGGCTGACAGCCTCTCTTAAATGTGAGCATCATTCGTAGTCAGAGCAGGAAAAGTCCGAGGTGATTGTAACGTGTCGCCCAACGTTTTCTGTTGAAAGGAACAAACAAGTATCAGCTATCGATCACGGGAATCTGCCATGACTGATGCTGCTCAACTTTTCTCACAGACATCAGCCTTTTTTCTAAAAACCAGGAGTCCTCTTGTGCGGGTTTTTGGGCACAAACCAAAGTGCAGGATGAACTAAAACACACACATCCCAGTGACAAACGGGACCATGTGCGTGACGGCAGCAGCTCAGGTTTTAAACGCCACCATCTGTGTTGTCAGGATGTTGCTCTCGGAAACTGACCGATGTCTTCGGTTGGTTAGTGGTGGCATGAACAAGGTTTTTCGGCGTTTCTGGTCCTAACTAATAATAATAGAGGATATTATGCATTCTTCACTGACCCATTCCTTTTGTTTTACTGGCACAGTGTAACAGCAAAATGCTCTATACCATCAGTACTTAAAGGTTATATCTATAGGTTAATATCAGCATTTCCCTCCGACTTCAGCGTCGTCTCCCCGTACTGGGCCCTGTTGGTACAGAACATTTACAGAATTACTACATTTCAATGTACAATGGAGAAGCAAAAAAGTATTTCTTTAATGCCTGATTTGTAAAACTAAACTATACTGTAAATCACTGGCTTTTATTTTCCATTTTCACAGACCCGTAAAAAGTTGAGAAGCAAACAAAATCCTGACTCTTTCTGTCCTGGATTTCAGATGTGACTCGATGAGTAAACGCCGACGTATTTATACTTTTCCATTTATTCTCAGCGTGCAATGCTGCGCTTCTCCGAGCTGGAGCTGAAGGAGAAAGAGGGAGGAGGAGGAGGAGGAGGGGAGGAGGAGGAGGAGGAGGAAGGGATGACAGCAGCAGAGGTGGCAACGGGGGAGACGGAGCTGGCAGGCGGCCAGCGGGGAGACGGAGGGAGGGAGACGGAGGAAGAGGAGGAGGAGGAAGAGGAGGGGAAGAAGAAAGACGGAGGAGGAGGAGGGTGGGAGCGCTGCCAGCAGAATGAGGGGAGGCAGGGAGGAGGAGGAGAAGGAGGAGGAGGAGGAAGA